>LIEC01012221.1:0-69214 GCA_001925005.1 Drosera capensis | reverse complement strand
ATTATCAAAAACAAAGAAGAAAGGAAAGAAAAGGGTTGGGAGTGTAGATATTGGAGGACCAAAAATCTACTTCTGAAGGATTGAAAGTCTTTTAGGAAAATTTATTGGTCCTTCCCTTTTTCTTGTGCAAAAAAAAAAAAAAACGAGATGTACTTATGCCCATGTGATAAGTTTCATACCCCTAATTGGTATTTTTGAAGATGATGGTGGATACAGCATAAGTTTTGAAGACTTCTGCTTCCTGATTGGGGAAAAAACTTAATGAAATAAGAAAAAAAATTGTAGCTTTTGATTGAAGCATCCCCTTTTCCTGTATATTGTTTCAGTTTACCTTTAGGTATCCTACGCCTTTGACAACCGTCATCTTTGAGCTGTAATTAGCAATCTTCTTTGTTACTCCTTCCATTCTATAGATCTTGCAACAATTGACCAGGCACAAGAATTTATTTGTTGAATTTTTGGAGAATTTGATATAGAAATTTTTTATTTTTTTTTATAATGGGGTTTACTGTAGTTGTTGTGAATGGAAATACTGAGTGTATTGTAAGTGAATTTGATTGATTTTGTATTTTTTAGATAAAAACTTTCCAAAATAGGAAACATTTACAAGTACTTAGGACAAGCCAAACAGGCGAGTGTTGCATGTTTTAAGGAATGGAGGGAGTATTTTTTGTTTTCCTTGGCCATGTGGATGATGTCGTTTCCTGTTTCCATCCCTGAGGCTTCTTGCTCCAACCTGTCAGAATTCTTCTTGGTATCTATGCACAAAAATATTGTATGAATTCTTTGATGTACAAAAAATATTCTGTTTCTCTTTGCATGATCCAATTTTTGCTGACGTGCCCTTGATGCATTTCATCCTTGTGTGCTTGTGTTTTGATTTCGAGTTGTCTGATCACTGAGAGTAATTGCAGCATGTCTTGGAGCATGGGAAGCCGCATGAACGATCAGCTATTATAAGCAAATTGACTGGGAAGATAGTTCTAATGAGTCAGCAGAAGTTCGCTTCTAATGTTATCGAGAAATGTCTCACCTTTGGTGATCCAGTGGAACGTCGAACATTAGTCAATGAAATGCTTGGAACTACTGACGAAAATGAACCTCTTCAGGTTTGTTTTTTATCTCCGAGTTTACTGCTGCTGTATGACTTGTGAAATCCATTTCTTGATACGTATAAGGTTCTTGTCGGCTGGTTCCTTCCAGGTGATGATGAAAGATCAATTTGCAAACTACGTTGTTCAGAAAGTGCTGGAGACTTGTGAGGACCAGCAGCTTGAATCAATTTTGTCCCGAATAAAGACTCATCTGACTGCACTGAAGAAGTATACTTATGGGAAGCATATTGTTGCTCGGGTCGAGAAACTTGTCGCAGCTGGAGGTTAGCCCTTTCCTCCATTTCTTTTCCCAAGTATCATTTAAACCTGCAACTTGTACGACCAATATTCCTTATGGAATGGAGCTGTCCCAGCCACTTGACCTGTACTCTAACTAGCGAGTGATGCGTTTGTTCTCTGGGCAGAGAGGAGAATCTGCTTGCTATCTGCATGTGCTGCTGCTGCTGCTTCAGTAGGATAAATTATGAGGGCGATGTACAGCTAACCATGGCCAGTATGAGTAGTAAAGCTCTCTGACACCTAAACTCACTCACGCCTACTCCAGCTCCGTCTCATTATTCATGCGGATGAGAGCCGAGTCATAATAACTTGTTGGTGTTGTTGTTGGTTGTAACGTTAAGCAAGAACTTGTAAATTTGTAATTTTGAGAGGGACCATAATGAGTAAGTAGAGAATCAGGTTAAGCGAGGCTCCCAGCGGCATAAGATACTTGTTGTGTCCGACGGGACTTGGAACTTTCTGTGCCAGTTTCCAGGGTATATAGAGAGATGCTAATGTAGAGAAGATGTCGGATATCGCGACTGTGACAGTACAGTTCAGCAGGCGAGGACTCTTGATGCTGCATGAGCTGGTGAGCGCTCTTGATGATGCGCGAGCTCCAATTTTCCCTTTCATATGTAGGATGATTTGCTACTTAGTTGTTTCAAGTTCCAGTTATTTTGTTATCTGTATCTCTAGTTTCTCGTGTACTGCGTTCTCAATGTTTTTGATCAGCATCAGCAACTCTGATGAGGGTAAAGTACAAGTTTTTATCTGATGCTTATCAACAAATGTGAATATGTGAAACAAACTTCTGATGGAAGTCTGGCAAAGATCTTTGTATTTTTGTGAGAATTTAATTAGATAGTTTTTATTTTGTTTTAAAAGATTTAGAGAGTTTTATTTAATTATTCTTACCGACTTTTTTGTTTTTTTGTTTTTTTTAGTTCATGTTCAATTGGTCACTAGGTTTAAGCACTATCTCATGAACCATGTAAGTAGTAGTCACAAGGGTAACAATGTTGGGTTAAACACACTGATGTTAATTCAAGTAATCAAAACGGAACAAGTCAATCAAAGCACAAAAATTGAAAAACATGCGATTTTTAAGGTGAAAAATTTTAGGAATAAAACATCACTTAGATTTTTATGGAAGTCCATTTAAATTTTGAAACTAATTAACAAGATTATAGGTATATCTATATCCTCCCTTTAACTCAAATAGAGAGCAATCATCCTCAATGAATCAACTATCTTTAGAACAAGACGATCGCCAAAACTAGATAAATAAAGACGAAATACACCACAAAACTCTCCTAAGCCAACCACCAAAATCTGGTCGAAATCTGACCTTTTCGATGTCTCAAATTTGGATAGTTAGTAGAATAGTTCAAGCTCTACAATATATCCAAAAATCAGCTTCATCGAATAAGATTTGATCCTCCATCGACCAAAGTAGTTGCAACCGAGGCACCAAATTCCGATTTTGTGTTGTCTTGTGTGTGTATCTTTTTTTCTCTCTTCACTTGAACTCAGTCCTAATCAATACACAAATATAGACTTGTCGAATATGTGACATGCCAAACACAATGTGTAGCGTGGCAAGTAGCATCCACCTTTGTGGATTTTAAGTTGTTTTTTTTGTTGTTGTTGTTTTCCTTTTCATTTGATTTTTATTTCAAAATTCAAAAAATCATCGACTTAAAATCTCCACCGCTGACATGTCACACAAACGTTTAGTCCTATATATGTGTGTATATAGGGGTTGTTGTCGTTGATTTAAAATCAATCAAAATGACTAATTTTCTATCAAAATAGGAAAGTTTTCATGAAATTTTTTATTCCATGAAATCTAGGATACAGAATATTTCATAGAATCTCTTTCTGATTTGATTGTTGATTTCAAATAATGCACATTTTTACCATATACATATATATATATGAAAAAAAAATTGTGGTTAATTATAAATAAACTTATTTCTGACTAGATCTTTGAATTTGAAGATCAAAGATTGAGATTAAAATTGATTTTTCTCTTTTTCATTAAAAAAATAAATTTTAAATCTCAACCGTTGATTTCTGAATCCAAACATCTAACCACAGATAGAAGTGTTGATTACCTTGGGTTTCATTTTAAGCCAACAAAAAATAAGAGTCGGACCCACTCCTTGTCCATATCAGACATATGTGCAACTGGGAATCGAGGACCAACTCCTCTCACTGGGAATCCATGTGCAAGTTCTTGCACAACTTAAAATTATCTTTGTTAACAACCTTGTCATAATATAAGAGACATTCTTATTGATATCGTGGTCGACATCAGCAATTTATCTCTACTACTTTCCGTAGTCAATGATATCTCATATCAAAATGTTTTTGTGCCAGAATGATATGTAGAGTTTTTACTCAAATCTATATCACTTCAACTATCACAGCACATCGCATACTTGTCCTGTTTCAAACCTATCTCGCGTTTTTTTGTCATAACATTTCATTTTCAGCTTAAGTAGAGGTTATGTAAGCTTTCTTGATCGTAGAAAATATAACACATTTCTACCGTTTGGACTATCATAAAATAGCTTCCACTGCAAAAAAAAAAAAAAAAAAAGACAAAAACAAAAACAAAAACAAATACCTATAGATTGATTTTCTACAATCAAAGTCTACCATCATATCTGAATTTTTATACCATTCCAAGATCGGATCTAACCCTCCAAAGTTTAAGCACAACTTGAAGATGAACTGACTTCGGTTACTTCTAGGAAAAATGTCCCGGCAGTTTTGGTTTTGGGAACCCAAAAAAAAAAAGAAAAAAGTCTACCTAATGTTATGAGATTTCTTTTCTTTCTATAGGCCCTTTTTTCTTAGCCAATGATGGATAAAGAAAAGATGGTAAGGAGTCTTCAGCTTTGACGTAATATATGGGAGTCTATTCATGACTAGGGTTTTTCCCTTCAAATAGGCTACCAAGAGATATTTTGAGATCAATATACTTATCTCATTATGAATCCAGTTTGAATTTCATGTCCCTTGATATTCATAACATACAAAGCAACTAAAATGATGGGATCACTAAATTATTTGTGGAGTCCAGTTAGATTAAAACTATTATGTGTCCCTTGATTATCACATGTTGTAATATATACTCCCTGATTTATAATCGGTTGTTCCCTTGTCTTTTGATGACATCATCGTTAATATCAACGTAAGATGCTGATGTCATGTGCTGACGGCATCTACCTATATTGTTGATGTCAGCGTGTGCATATGATGACATCATCAGCTTATACGCTGATGCAGTATTTCCAATATTAAAAATAAAATAAAATAAATGTTAAATGACAAAACCAATATTTTGTTGTGATTTCATTAATAATTATATTCCTTTATTTAGACCACACTGTGAAGATTTAGGTGAATAATATTGATTCTATCCCTGAGATATTGATATTATTTTCATATATTTTTATTATAATCCCTAAAAGGATCTTCTTGATTAAATTTTTTTTTTACTTATTCTCATATAGATGGGATATTTGAATTTTAATTCAAGGTCATTCATCCAAAGGTGGTGATTATGTATTAAAAATAAGGGATTACGTAGTTAGCAATTGGTTGAGAATTGATTTAACTAAAGAAGGTCTATATGCCCGAACATTGTAGATTCTTAATGGTCATTATATGTCTCAGACTCGCTACTATGTATGAAGTTTTACCTATTTGATGTCATGTATTCGCCCCAAAGATGTTTGTTTAATGATGCGTTGTGGACTCTTTATTGCACATAGTTACTGTTGATTATATTGTCGTTCTTTTCATTCGTCTCATTTTCAATCAACAATATGATCACGATTGAGAATCTCACTGGCTCTAATTTTAAGAAGTGAAAAGAAGACTTCTTGTTTGTCATGAAAATGATAAACGTTCATCAAGTTCTAACAATGGATAAGCCTACTGATCTTATTCTTAAGAGCACTGATGAGCAAAAATTTATTCATGCTGCGTGGACAAAGAGTAATAGAATTTGCTTGTTGTCCATGAGGAGGACGATACAAAATCATCTCAAGAGTAGTCTATCAAATGATGCTGATACTACTGCTAAGGGATTGTTGGAGACTGTCAGCATCCAATATCACGTCTCTTCGAATGCTGAGATTGGGACTCTTTTGCAAGGTTTGTTCGAGATGATGTATGATGGTGTTTCTGGTGTGAAAGACTACATCATTCGAATGATTGACTACCAGATAAAGTTGAAAACTCTTAAAGTTGAGCTCCCTGATTCTTGTATTGTGCATTTCGCTTTGAACACGCTTCCGCCTTTATTCTGCATTATCAAGACTAATTAGAACTTCCAGGATGAAGATTGGAGTATCAATGATCTCATTTATTGCGCTATCGCTGAAGAAGGAAAAAGGGGTTGTTGTAATGTATATCGGTAATCATAAGTCTTATAAAGATAACAAATCCAAAAATCATGCTTCTAAGGTTGCACCTCCACTAACTAAAAAGTCTAGTGAGCCTGACAAGTTGGGACTAAAGAAAACTAGTTCTTTTAAGAAGCCTGATCATAATTTTTGCTTCTTTCGTAAGAAGACCGGACATATAAAGAAGGATTGCTCTAAATATAAAACTTGATTGGCCAAACATAAGCATTAAGGTATTAATTCTTTGACTTTAAGTTGTGAATCTAATCGATCTGAAGCCACATCTTATCCCTGGTGGCTTGATAAAGATTCAACTAATCATGTTTCTTTAATCATACAGGGGTTCACAAACCGTCACTAGGATCACTATCTTGACCACTACTCCTCCCTCCACGGGAGCCTGCACGTCTGCCTCCACGTCTACCTCTAGATGCATCAGAAGACATCTACAAAAAAGAAATTATACTTAGTGGAACCAAAAGTCAGACTCAAAGTCATTTATTCATTGGTACAATCGTTGTATTTATATTAACATTATTGCATTTATATTAATTACTTAACCTAATTTAAGTTATTATAACAATCTTTATTCCTTTTCCTCGTCATCCTCCACTTCTTCCCCATCTTCCTCCTTCGTATCTTCTTCTATTTCTTCTTGTTCTTCCTCCCCCTCTCTCTTTTGCATCTTCTTCTTTGTCTTTTTCTCCATCCATCTCATCATCTCCATCATAATTATCGTCATCATTCTCATATTCAACCTCCTGTAATGGTTCAAGAATAGGTGGATTGACATTCAACTCTTCTTGAAAAGCTTCTTCTGCTACTTCAGAGCATCAATTGTTGACCGTGATTTCATTTTGAACACATCCCACCATTTCAATCGTCGCAATATGCATCCCGAATACGGAACGTAGTATACTTGAATTGCTTGTGTGGCGAGTACAAAAGGATCATAGAGATCTCTATATCGCATAGTCCTATCAATATCAACAATCTCATAACTAGGATGTAAACTCAACCCCGAGACAGAGTCAAACCATTCACACTTGAATAGAACTGTCTCCAAACACCTAAATCCTGGCGCGATATAAAAACAGGCAATGATTCACCTGGCTCGAGTCAACATGATCCCAATGCTATTACTAACATAATCATATGCCCTCACATTCATATACCCTGTACCCACTATCAGAACAAAATACACAAATATATTGCACAACCTAACTAATACACACCCCTACCTATGCATTATGACCTCAACACATCCTCAATGCACACACCTATTCATGCCCTATCGATCTCGAAGCTGTGATTTCTGTTCTCGTGTGTAAGTTGTTTTCATTTTGATTTGGATTTGTGGATTTTGATGTGTTTGTGTTGGATCGGATTTGAAACGGTGTATTCGTATTGTGTCAAATAGTGCACATGAAGGTTTGATGAATGTTCACGTGCACTGTTTCAAACATTGCGTCCGAGGGGTTGATGAGTGCAGATGTGGTGAATCTTCCTCATGAGTATCATGGATCACATCTTCGCAAGTATCAATGAATGTGAGTATAGAACTTAGACTTAGACTAGCCTCATATTTTTCATTAGAATCAGCTGCTTTGATTTCCTTGTTCAGCTTTTGAACAACTTTATCATACATCTCGTCGCAAGTATTGACGACTCTGTCGTCTTTAGACTTGGAAGGCGCATTGTTGCTTGATATCTCTGACTTGATGATCCCTAATGCTTTGCCAAGTACCTTGAGGGACGACTCGAGGATCATAATGGGGTTGTCGAGGACGACCTTGGTAATGGAGCCTTCAATGTTCTCTTGCACCATAGAGAGCAAGGTGTCTCTGTATTCTGAAGGGTAATCCGCTTTGTCATAAACTTTGTTGTTTCGTACAACTTAAAATATATGTAATGGAATTATTTTTCCTTGTTGTATGTGTTGAAAAATATTTTGGGTTTATTGTATTTTTTAAGAATTTTCCCAAAAGTTAAATCTAACCCTAAACCCTAGATCCTAAACATTGAACGAGTATTAAAAAATATCTTTTGTATTTAATATCATCAACATAATAAGATATTCTCAAAACATATTTTTTTAAAAAATTTTGTTTGTTTCGTTGCAGTTTATGTTTTATAATTAAATTGGTAATATATCAAACCCTAATGTTAACAAAGTACACCTTTGTATGTAACGCGTAAAAAATTAATATTATCAAATTACTTTATTTTGATGTAACAAACTTTAAATGTATCATCGTATATGGGAAAAAAAGTTTAGAAGATAAAAAAATTTCTAATAAAGTAAATGACGACTGATTTAGTCGTGAAATTTTAAATTTGACAATTTGTAGTTTCCTAATTTTAAAACTTTTGCGACAGATCCATAGCTAAACTACAAAATACAAACACATAATTTTTATAAGCATTGAAAAACCATAATAGTTGAGACGAATCCGTAACAAAAAAGAGTATATGATATCAATTTGATACAGATCCATCGCTAATTTGTACATGTTTGTGACGGACACTGACGTTTCAGTCCCAAATAATTCTTTTTTTCTTTTTTGAAATCATCTTAGACACGGATGTTGTAGTATCAAAATTTTTGCGACGCTTTTCCGTAGCAAAATCTTTCCGTCGCTAAAATTTTTTTTTTTTTTTTTTTTTGTAGCGAGCTAGTCATCACATTCGAAGAAAATGACCTAATAGTATTTAAGGGTTTAACCTCGGGGACGAATGGAGAGTCATAGGAATCATCTTTCAAGTTCCCGAGAAGAACTCAGATGACGACTAGTCTATGTGCGGAAAGAAGGTTTTTAAAAGACATTTCTTCAAACAAAAGAGAAAAAGAAACATGTCTAAGAAGGAAACCCGAATGAAGACAAAAGAAATTGAGACTTAGAAGTCAGAACCGAACTGAGATAGCCGACTGCATAAAGACACAGCAAAGTCGACGACAGCGAAATGAAGAAGGTGAAAGTGAAAATAGGATTGATGTATATGTAGAAAGGGTGAAACTAAGGGCAAAAGTTTCAAAATGGAAATCAGGGCAAGAGCTCAAATGTAAGCACATGTAAGACCTCGAGCACACCAACAGTCACCATGATGGAGAACTTCTTTCCCAAGGCAGAAGTCAAATCAACTTATCAGATACAATGAACGAACGAAGGAATACTTCTCGAGACGGAAAGGCAAAATCTTCATAAAGTCGAGAAATTAGGAATACTTCTCAGGAATGACAGAGATGACGTTTTGAAGACCTTCGTTGTTCAAAATCGGAGCCAAGCGTAGTAAAATGGTTTGAAGACGCATATACGAAGATAATTTTGGTACATTTTCATAGTAACTCGGAAGATAATATGGAGAACAAAATGATAAGCATTACGAGCTTCATGACCGACTTAAAGCAACTCGGTCAAACAAATTGGGGGTCATACTAAAGACCACAAAAATAATGCCTGTAATCATCTTTTAACTTTTAAACAAATAAAGAGACTTGGAGAAATAATTGTAAATATAAGGACGCTATAGTAAGATAGTCTTTATGTAAAGATATAAGATTTTTCTCACTTTATCTTTGTAGGTAACATCCGTGGAGATAAAGGTTATCTTTGAAGATGTAAAAGAGCCTATAAATATAGGGGTCCAAGATATAGATCCCCTATCGTATAACACACATTATATTCCACACATAATAATATAAGTGATTGTTTTTTTCTCTTAATCTTTATCATATTTAGATGATCTCATTATCACAATCACATCTAAATTGACGGTGTACGATCGTTCGATCTGATGATTGTTTTTAATTCAAATAATAACAAGGGGCGAATCGATGATGGTACCTGCAGTGACGGTGCTCTTTCGGTGCCTTCGGCCGTAACAATATTTTCCAAAGAAAAAGGAAGAGAGAGCAACGACAGTGGCTGATATAGTTGTGGGCTTTTGTGAAATTTCTTCTTTTAGTAGTCTTACTCCACTGTCCGCCACAGTTTCATTCCTCAGCAGTATAACCAAACCTCCACTTAATCATCATAATTGTAGTCTAAGGTAACGACCCATAGTGATAATTAGGTGGCAAGTAAATGAATAGTTTTGAAATCCCTAGTTGTGTTAATATTGCTATATTTATGAAGTAAATGTCAAAATAATGAAATATTTGGCAAGTAAATGAATAGTTTTGTAACCCAAATTGTGTTAATATTGTTATATTTATGAAGTAATTGTCCAAATAATGAAATATCCTTGATGTCCTTTAGAAAATCAGTAATTATCAAAATGCCATAACATTCCATACAAAATGCATATCATGAAAACATTTGTGGATTTAGTATATACAGTATGTCACCTACGAAAAATGTCATATCTTTATAAAAGACTAATTATTCATAAATTAATCATTGGTTATTCATTAGAACTACTTATCTTGATATTCTCAATATTTATTTATTTTTTTACATATACACCATGTTGGATATTTCTGAAATTCATTCGATTTTATCGATAATATTTAATGGATTTTCGAAATACATACAATACATGATATTTTTGTTTAATCTTGTTATAAAATTTTCATGTAAAATAAAATAGAAGTAGCTTTTATGTATACTGAATGATCATATTTCCATTTAATCAATGGTCAAATTCATGAACTAACGTGACAAAAAAAATGAATAAACAAAAAATATAAAAGAGAATGATTTTTTTTTTCCTTTTGAATGAAGTTTTAAATAATGTAACGTGAAAAGTTGACTTTTTTTTAATCTAAGATCAATCATTTGCATGGGATAACATCAATATAAAAAGAATATTGCTATTAAATTAGCTTCAAAATTATTTAGAAATTTCATTTATGTTTGATAATATTATCAAATATTTTTATAAATTTTTTTTGGATAAACAATATAATTATACATGACTTTTATAATATAATCAGCATTAAATTTATCACTATATTCTCAAACAATATCCTATCAAATTCTGAAAATCTGGTTTTTTTTTCTTGGTTTTACCTAATTTTTTTTATAGTGAAATTATGACATTTTTCAAATTGTTTGAATCACTTTCTTAATTAGATCAAATTGTTTACCGATTATGGGGGAGGAGGAGGGATTTTGGGAGTCATAATCCAATGCCCTAAACAGACAACTGTTTCCATACATCATCCATTCGACTCAACCAAGAAACAAAAAAAGCACCAAGTACATAACTCGAAGAACCCGCAAGAATCGTTAAAACCAAATCACAACAATCCTCCGCGTGACACCATCTCCACCCAAATCTCATCCCTCAATTCAAAAACCAAATCGAATCCCAAACCCAAATATCATAATCTCAAGTCCCCCAAATCAAAACCAAAGCATCAACCATGGATCAAGATCACAACAATGGAGGACTCATCATCCACGAATATGAATCAGGCCTTCCCTCACCAGAAGACCTAACTCCGCTCTCCCAATCCCTCATCACACCCCAACTCGCCTCCGCCTTCAACATCACCGTCACCACGACCCCATCACCACCCCTCCTCCTCCACCTCTCCCCGCCCACAACGTGCTCGACGAAATGCCTCAACGAACCCTTACCCCTCACCCTCTTCCCCGATTCCCCTGCCCTCGAAGAGGAGGCGAATTCGGGGACCAAGGAAGATGGCACGAGCGAGACCGGGTCGACGGGTCAGCAGCATCATAGGGGTGGTGTGAAGAGGCCGAGGCTGGTGTGGACGCCGCAGCTGCACAAGAGATTCGTGGACGTCATCGAGCATCTCGGGATCGAGAAGGCGGTTCCCAAGACGATCATGGAAATGATGAATGTGGATGGGTTGACTAGGGATAATGTGGCTAGTCATCTGCAGAAGTATAGGTTGTATCTGAAGCGGGCCGAGGGGGGAACTTCGTCAAATTTCCAAGGGCAAGGAGTGAACGGGAAACATTTGGTGATCGGTGGCGGGGAAATGCAGCATGGTGCTGGCATTTCGATGGGGAATTTGTTGCATGTTCCGGTGTTTGGACCGAATGGTGGCGGAGTTTCGGGTGGGAGTTATGGATATGGGGGTGTTGGGATTAATGTGGGGGGTTCGGTTATGCGCGGGTACTGTGGATTGGAATCGGGAGCTTATAATAACATGTTTTGGAATCGGCAAAGAGGGTGATCGTGTCGATAATGCAGCTGATCTATGTACTGTTGCCTATATATAAGAACCGCCGGCTGATACTGATATTACTGAATAAATGATTAGGTTTTGACTCTTTTTTCTCACATGGATAGTGTTTCTTTTTCAAAGAGAATGTGTATGCTGAGTTTGAATAGAATGAAGAGCTGGTATTTTTGAAGCTGAACTTTCCGCATCGAGTGATGTTTGGATTATTCGATATTCTCTGTCACTGCATATTCTTTTGTAGATAATATGAAGTTGCTCCTCCCTATCTTGCTTCACAGTACTTTGGGGCAATGCTGTTACCAAACTGTATCTATTTGTTTTGATGAAACCGGCTGTGATAAGCGTCGATAATAAGATAGTACTATGATTTACAAGCATTAGAACTTATGTCTTGCTTGAATTTTTCTCTGTGCCTATGGCGACACAGTATAAGGTTGCTCCCTATGTTGCCTCACAATTTTTGGAGGGCAGTCCTGTTGTAAATTGGCTGTCATAAGCACCGTTAATATGATAGAACTTACAAGATTTGAACTATTTTCTGCTCTAACGTTTTCCTTTGGCTTCTGCAATGCAATACCATTTTTATTATTTTTATGGATCTTTCAGTCTTACATAATGGTTACCTGCTCTATGCTCTATGAATCCATGGGGGCATTCAGGCAGTTTCCTGAACCCTTGTTAGGCGGCAGCCTTCGGAGAACTCGTGGTGGTATATAGCCTATAGAAGAACCCACCACCTTCTAGCACTGGTTAGTCTTCTTTGTCATGTCATTACGACGAGTCGATAATTTGGTCCTCCTGTGGAGAACTTGTGGCAGTGTCGCCTATGGAACAATCCATTTCCTTTTTGTACTGGTTGGTCTGGTTTGCTATGGTGTTCCATTGTTAGGCTTTTAGTATCTTGTGTGTTTCAACCAGATTATAATTTCTCTCAGCTGCATGTATCAGTGTACTAGTATATCTTTTGCAAAGGCATCAGTTTACCAAGTTTATTTCACTCCTCATACTGATCCAGCAATTAGGTGCTTCTATTTCATTGAAGCGTAGCATTGTGTTCTACCGAACAATGGTCCAATCTAATGCAGAAATTCAGGAAAGGATGATTCCGTTTTCAGAGTTCGTCTTGGTCAAGTGGCTGTTGTCATCCTCCAAGTAAGTATGTTTCTTCGTCTTCGTTCTTTGAAGAACGATGAATACATATTCAAACGACAATGCCTGCACATAAACATAGAGACTAGTGCTCAACCCTGAATTCGTGATGCTATGCTGTAAAGTTTAATCCTTGTTTCACTTGCTCAACCACATGATGAATGTGAGCGCGGACAACACAATACGAGGTGTCTTACGCTACGACTTAAACCGATTCTTGTACGATATCATAAGAACAAGTATAGCACTTGACAGGAGTATATTCCAACATTTTTATTCATTTACAAAGAAAAGGTTGGACCATTATCTTATGTTTATGTTCATACATATACCCGGTCCTAATGATGAGTCCACATACACTGTATAAGTCGAACATCCAAACCTAAAGACTGGGGCCAAAATTTTAATTTACACGACGACGACACATGATCACAACGTGTCACAAAATCTAATTTACACACTGACGTACTAGTCTAAAACATACTATTGTCCTAGCCCAAGTCTTTGACTCGCCAAGTCACAGCTGACTTGAGCTAAACCCACCCTGGACTGTGCCAAGTCAAACTCCATCCACATATCCTGCTGGTGATGATTCCCGATCACATATGCTTCAATCCCGAGCAGATCCGAGTTCCCGAACGTGAAACAATGTATCGCGTTCGAGCCCCTGTTCCCGCCGGGCACACGATACAATAGTCTTTCACCAGACACGGTCATTTCTGCGCCCTCGAACATCAGTGTAACGCTAGGAAGCGCCGGGAGAGTCCTCTGACCTAACGGGACCAAGAAACATAAGTCCATTGTGTCCTGGAACATGTAGTTGGGGTCGAGTAACGGCCTCAAGACTTTAGACGCTTGGGCCTTGAACTCGTCCCTCAAGGCCGTGTAGACCGGGCCGAGGAGGAAGCTGAATTGGGTACCCGAATCGACCATTGTTTGGCCTGCCCCGGTGTGGTCAGGCTCTAGCAGTGATTTTTGTAAGGATAATAGTTTGTCCCCAACTTTAATCCCTTGGAAGTGCACTGAATAAGCGACACGGTCGAAATAAGGTAATGGGTCCGCGACCTTGACCAAGGGGGTGTAACTCAGGGGTTTTAGCCAGGCACCCGTATCGACCTCCCCAAGCAACAGAACCCCCGAGGAATCATCTCCCGAGATACAATACGAGAACTTGGGGTACCCCATTTGGGTCACGAAGGACAGCGACCCGCGGTTCATACCCAACAACCCGGTAGTCTTGGCATCCTCTTCGGCAGTCCCGCTCGAGCCTGAATCCATACACCCGAACCCCACACCAGGGATGGCCGACCCGCCGATATGAAACGTCTCCAAAGCAAGACTCCCTTCCATCGAGGAACCATCCGCGTAAGAAACCATAGTATGACACAAGTTTTTCGCGTCACACGAAGCAGGGACATTGAGGTCACGTGTTCGAACCCTACATGTTGACGACGAGCAAGGGACGGGCGAGTAAGAAGTTGATCGGGCAGGGTCGAAGATGTTGTTGTTGGTTGTTCCCTTGCAGCGAAGCCACGAGAGCTCGCTGCCGGTGTCCAACACCATCGACACGGGCTGCGGTGGAGTCCCCACCGTCAGAGTCACCGTCAGAGTCACATTGTGGTGAAAAGAGAGAGCGCTTGCAGGTTCCTCGTTGGACTTGATAGGAGTTTTGTGGGTCTTGAGAGGAAGAATGACAGAGTTTGGTGTGATTTTCGATTGAGCACAGGAGGAAAGCATGGTGAAGAGCAGGATGAGGAGGAATAGGAGATGAAGGGAAGCCATTGAAACGAAGATATAATCAGTCTATCTCTGTTAGACCGTCCTACCACTTTTATGAATTGGGATTGCTATTTCTGGGTGTTGGTGTTTATTTTGCACTTTGTTGTGGGATATTTTGGTTTGTTATGCTTTGGAAGTTTGGTGTTTGTACAGGATTTATAGGAGGGGAAGTGAAGGGGATTGGGGGCAGTAGTGGGGACTGTTTGTGTTCATTGTATTTGTGTGGGAAAAGGGGTGGATACAGCTGGAGTCTCTGATCTTTTGAGCGTATTCACCGCGTAGAGCTTTGTAGTGAAAAAGTGTTGCGGGAAGAGCGGAGTGGTGGCTGATCAAAAGCTGCGGATCTGCCCATATTAAAAATCTGATGATTTGTCTGTAAAATGAAATTTTATCAATCCTCTATGGTGGAGGACAAATTATAATATGAAGGGGACGCGTATGGGGATTGATATGTGTTGAGTTTGATACGGCAGGATTATTTTAAGCATCGGCTGTCGCCCAACCTCTGTCGCCGCCCGTTCCCTACTGCCCATGCCCGTGGCCATCCGCCGCCCGCTGCCAGTAACCACTTGTAACCGCCCATAGCCACGCTTTGTAGACTCTGTTCATCGGTTTTTGCTGGTTGTCACGAACACTTCGAACCAAACTAATTAGGTTGATGGTTGACGGAAGGGTCATAACTTTCATTCTAATTCCTATATCATAATTGTAATGGTTTGATTTGACACGAAATTTTATATGTGTTGAATTTATATGAAATTTGAAGAAGAATTTTTTATTTATAATTTGATTATAAATAAATTCAATATCAATTCAATATCAAATATGAAAAAAGTAAAAATATTGGAATACTTATATTGAAATTAACGAAAAAAATATTGTAATTAAATTATAATAAAAGGAGTAGTACCAAACTACCAATTATTCATGATAAGATAAGGTAATTTCTTTTGTATTATTAATAAAAGAATCAATATTACCCAACTACGTATTCCTTCCTTCTCAATTTAATTATAATATTTTTTTTTATTACTTTTTCATCAATTTCATATAAATTCAATACATATATAAAATCTAATATCGGATCAGAGCACTGTAATTAAATTGAAATAAAGATAGTATTCTATTTGTCCCATTCAAATTATAATCTTTTCTTATTTATCAATTTTTTTCATATAAAATATCAAATTATCTCTACTTTATATCACATCACCCGTACAATATCATTTTTTTTTCCTTATTTTTTTCATCTCATATACTCATAAAAATAAAATTATTATTTTTTATTAATTTAATATATATATATATAATTATATCGAATCAAATCGTTATAATTTAAATAAGATATAGATAATATAACATTTGAGAGTAAGTAATGGGTTTGACGTGGTCAATTAGCAAACGCCAACTCCCTCGAAATCAGCCACGTTTGGCCTCATCCGACCCACACACAACAAAAATCGAACGCTCATCTCACACTCTCCATCACTCGTCAAAGTCGTCGAGTGTCAACTCAGCTTTGATCTTCAAACTTTGATTTGTCTTCGTCTTCACTCACGCTCGATAATGATTAATTTCTGCCTCAATGATGATTGAACTTTGGCTGTTCACATCCAAAAGTAGAGCGAACGAACATTGATCAATGCTGATCAACAACCATCTCATGGTCTACCATTGCCGAACTTATTCAAAGTTTTGCACACGTTTGCCTTTTTTTTCCTTCTTTTTTTTTTTCTTGATGTGAAATACAATTAATTTTCAGATATAGACACATCTGTCATTTCAAAATAAATAATTTATTCTAAGATTTTATATGTACGAAAAGGTTTGATGTTGTAAGAAGATGAGTTTATCTTTTGAAATTGGTTCTCACAGCACAATTGTTGAAATTGATCCTGAGTTTTTTTTTGGGTGAAGTTGTAAAACTTGTCGCCTGTATCATCACGACCATCACGTTATGTTGGCAGAACCAGTTACACCAATTAATGTATTGTTAGAATAAGTCCAATAATGAATTAAAAAAGATGTTATTTTTATATTTGACATCAGTTAGAGTAAGTCCAACATGTACTTCAATCATGAGATAAAACTGATATCAAAATAAAATTGAGTTAAAATTGATTATATATATATAGTACCAGTTAGAACAAGTTATTTTAACATTAATGTTAAAATAAGTATAGTTATTTTTATAATTTGACATCAAAAAATACATTTGGCATCAATTATAGAATTGTTGTTCCAATATTTTGAGCTATTTTTCATCCTAAAAATTTCAATTACAACAAATCTTCTCACGATCACAATATTTTTACCTTGTTGATTATGATTTAACATTTAAATATTAATTTATGATCTTTTTTATTAAATTTTCAACACAATGTATCAATTTCAATCTTTTTTTCAACTATTTTTTTACTTAAATTATTTATTCAAATGCCTAATTATTTTTCCAACTATATACTTATCTAAATTTTGATTAAAATATTTTATTTATAATTAATCAATAATTTTCTAAACAAGAGAAAACAAAAGATAACCATATTTGATGATGTGACAAAGATTGATGCGCTTATAACTAGTGTCAAATATAAAATCAATTATAGATCAGCTTTATTTTAACATCAATTTTAACTCATAATTGGAACATTAATTTATGATAGAACTTGCTCTTATAAATACAACTATCCCTGCTACGACATCATTGATGACTATTTTTGCTTAGAACGATATTTTTATAATTGATGTCAAATATATTTTTTGTGTTAAATTTTAGAAATAATTATAATCATTTTAACATTAAGGTCGGACTTGTTCTTAAAGCGTAAAAATTGTATCATTTGTAACTATCATTTTATTTTATCACATTAATTACATTTTCTAATGCCAATCATGCTGATTTTGCCTTATCCATTAAATTCAATAGAGTAGTATGCATCTAATTATTTGTTGCTAGAATTTAATGCTAATTAGGTGCCTATAGTTTTCCCATTAAATCAGAATATAAATCATTGTCGATAGAATACAAACAATGCTAGCTACATACCAATAATTCAACACTAGAAACAATCAAGTATGTACATTAATAATGCAAAAAATCTAAAGAACAATTCGTGCAAAATTTTACTACTTATGAGCACGCCAATAATTAGAGGCAGGCGCCCACTGGAGCTTAATGCATTGATAGGATTGAACTCACTACTTGTTTCTTGGTCTCGTTAAGTCAGACTGTCGGAGGACTCTCCCGGCGCTTCCTAGCGTTACACTGATGTTCCAGGGCGTGGACATATATGACCGTGTCAAGTAAAAGACTTGTATTATACCGGGTAATAACAAGGATAAGAATGCGATACATCATTTCCCGTTCGGGAACTCATACTTGCTAGGGATTGAAGCATATTTGTGATCGGAAATCATCGTCAACAGGATAAGTGGATGGAGTTCGATTTGACACAATCGAGAGTCGGTTTAGCTGAAGCGAGTTGTGACATGGCAAGTCAAAGACTTAGATTGGGACAATTATACTCCTATGTTAGTTGTACTTCAGTGAGTAAATAAAATTTTGTTACACGTTGTGATCATGTGTCATCATCGTGTAAATTGCTATTTTGGCCAAGTCTTTTGATTTGGATGTTTGACTATACATACAGTGTGTGTGGACTCATCACTTTGGGGATCGGAAAAGGACCTCAAATGGGTCGGCTGTGATCTATGGATATGTATGTACTCCATTCGACCCAAAAAAGTTTCTTATACACTTTAAGTCTAAAAGATCGAGCAAATGATTTTTTTTTTCCAAAATTATCGTAAAATTACAAAATACAATATATGTTATGAATTATAATTCTGGAATAAAATAATATTTTATCATATTGTTTACTAATAAAAAAATAACGCATCGAAATAAGTAATAAATAATATAATTATTGCATAACGTTTTAACTAATATGGAACGATGGAGAGTATATAAGATAATGGTCAAAACATTTTTCCCTTGTGAATGAATATCAACGTTTGGCATATACTCCTAAGAAGTTTCTTCTCTTTTTTTTTTTTTTTTAATTTATCCAAAGATTCGTGAACACACAAATCGCATACAATTATGAGTTTTTATAATATATAATATTAAATAGTTTTTGGATTGTATGAATGATTTTGAGATGGAATAAAAGAAAACGCTTAGTGAAAGTTATCAATAGATAATCTTTTTAAAACTTTTTTACCAAATTTTTAATTACCATTTGTATTTTTTTCTTTTTAAAAAACAAACAATCATCAAACTATTTTTTTTAATTATTCCTAAAGATTTGATTTGATTCTTTCTATATATGTCAAACGCTAATTAATCTTATAATTATAATTTTTTTGTCACCCATAGCCGCCAACCTTCTCTTCATCGTCAACTCTCTTCATCATCACCGTCACCATCATTGTCTTGCACAAGCACAAGACCCTAATTACAACCCCGACGAAGACGAAGTAAAGGGGATCACACTTTTAAGTGTATTGTGTACGTCGTCAACTAAGATTCAAAACCATTGTCATGATCCGACGCACTATTATCTCAAGCCATGATTTGATCGTGTTTTGGTTTGTTTTGATTCGTGTTTGATTTTGGGGATTGATTGGCTAGTTTGCACATTGGTTGTATATGATGGAGAGAGGATTAAAGATTCCGCAGCGTGGATAGATGAAGACAACGAACTCGCTTCTCATGTCGTTGATGAATCAACTCAAAAAGGTTTGGGATTTTGGGATGTGCTGTCTTCGAAGATGAATTGGGGATAAAGGGTAATGAATGGGTGTATTGTTCTGATTTTGATCTGTTTTGATTTGTCTGATTTAGGGATTAATTGATTGATTTGCAGGTTGGTTGTATGTGATGGAGAGAGGCTCCGAAAGGTTTGTGATTTTGGGATGTCTTATCTTCGAAGATGAATAGGAGATAAAGGGTGATGAATGGGTGAATTGTTGGACGCACAATGTTGTAGATGTCATTTTTGGAAAGCACTATTCGGGATCAATTGTTCGGACGTACTATCGCAAACACTGTTGGTGACGACGACGACGTGATAATGAGAGAGTTGTCCAAAAGTTAGGATTTATCGTTAACGATGGATGCACCATTGGGAGAACTGTGAGTGATGACGACGATGGGATGACGACGAGAATTGTTTAAGAATTTTATTTGGATTTTATTATATTTTTTTTTATTAATGTAATTGATTTATAAAATATTTTGTTTCTTAAATCAAAACGATATCAAATTAGAACATAAATAAAGATTATGACTGGTTGATAAAAAACCTGTTGTATAATTTTTTGATAGCTAAGTTTCAAAAAAGTGACATATTCATAATTCTATCTAAAATAAAGGTCATAGTGGAATTGATTGATTCCATTATGTGTAGGGTTGGTTATATTGGAATGAAAAAAGAACATTATAATTTTATAAAGAATTAAAATTTTATTTCTAATTCAAGTTGTCTTTTAAGAGTTGTCTTCTTCAACCTGCCAACAATGGAGAAGCTGGGCAGCAGCTATAAATTATCTTGTGCTTCTCGCAAAATAGGGTTTTTGGATGAACTTCATCCCACATCTCCATCTATTTTGTTGCTCTAATTCTAGCCGATTATAAAAATTTTGGAAATTTTCGGGATTTTTTGCATTGGTTTAAATATAGAGGCGTTTTTTTTTTTTATCGATTTCGGAATGGTTGAATACTGGGGTGTGTAGATGGAATAAAAAATCACATTTTGTCAGATATGAGAATTCGAAGGAATATCCGATTCCAATTCAAAACACATCTTTGATCATTCAAATGCAATAAGTCAATCCTTTCTTGGTCTCTTTCCTTCAATCCAAACAGGCTTTTATATCGTGTTTGTGTTTGTGATTTAGAAAGCAAAAGAAAAGAATGAAAAATAATTTATTTATTTTTCCTTCAAAATCCCACCATTTTGGGGTCGGAAATTTTTTTTAGCCAAAATCCTTTTACCTTTTCTACTATTTCCTTTCTTTTCCATTCCATTTGAAACTAGTGAATATGACATGAGAAGAAAAAAAATACACTTTACCTCCTTGTACTTTTCGACCAATGATACTTAAATCCCTCAATTTTTTTAAAAAATACAAATAACATTGTGCCATCACACGAAACCTTAACATATTATTATCAAGAAAAAAGGGGGAACGAGGGAAAATGACGATACATCGCCGCCGTGCCCAACACCATCGTCGTCGTCCAACATCGTTGTTGCAGCTCAATAACACTATAACTATCGTCCAATGCCATCGTCAACGCCGTGGCATAATCATCGTTACCATAATCAACACCACCAATCCTCCGCAACTATTGTGATACAGTCACAATCATACCCATCCTCGTCCTCCACCACCATTATCACCACCAGTCATAACATCATCATCAAGTCCATCCTCATATCCCCCAACACCATCCACCCACCAACATCACCACCATTACACCATTCATTCTATGTCATATCCATCCCATTGCTCGTCTCTCACTCCTCTCCCCTTTCACTTCCCCCACATTTCACCTTTGCTTGTAGTCGACATCGCTTCCGCATACAACCTTAATCTCACGTCACCCGTCCCCATCTTATCAGCAACAACAAAAACAACAATCAATACCACATCAATCAAATTCATACCCCACACCATAACCAATTCACAAATCCACCATCAAGGTCATCATAATTGACTAGATTTGTTATGTAAGGGATTAATTCGTTTGTTATTTTGATAGATTTTACTTTTATTGTTGATCTCAAGCAAAATGAGGGCTTGATGGAGGGAAAAAAAAATTTGGTTTGCTAAAAAGATCGACAGTTTGGATTAGAAAATAATTTTTTAATCAATTGGAGTTGTGTATTCGTTAACTTGAATTGAAAAATCAACATTTGTATTTTACCCTCAAAGTTTATGGGGATATCTGTGTATTTTCAGAGTTCGAGAGTTCAAGTGCAACCGTGCGAAGTTCAGGGGATTAGATGTAATTTTTCATAAAAAGAAATTTTTACTTTTTTCCTTTCTTTTTATTCCTTATCTACCAAATTAAAACTCACAAACACACTATTAGAGTGGATTTTTTTTTGTTTTAGTTAATTGTTCTTATATGGCTTCATCCATTAAATGAATGTAATTAATTTGCCAGATTTCAGATAAAATGAAAACAAAAGTTCTTGTGAGACATATGCAATAACTAAGAATTTGGAACAAAACTAGTGTTTTTATTGCAAAGCTCAACCCATAGTAGTTTTGCAACTTTTTATATGACATACAAAGCATAAATTCTCAACATAATGCTGTTGGGACTTCGTGCTTTGCGAATAAAAATGTAATTTAGGTAACGTGGAGTGTGTCTTCATGGGTCGTTATGCCAGTTTGTGTGATGGAATATTAACTAGAGAGACATACACAGATGAAGGGAAGATGAAAGTAAAAAGGGGCTACTGAAGTGTATAGAGAGTTGCCCCTATGTGAAAATAAGAACTTGCAGCAGATGTTGAAGAACAGTGCCATGAGTATCTCAAATGGATAGAAACACAAAATACTTCTATCCCATGCTCAAGGAAGGAAGCAAAAAAAAAAAAAAAAAAAAATGATATATTGAAAATTCAAAGAAGTGTAGGTGTTTGTAATACTGATGATATTTAGATTAAAGAAGAATTTATGAAGTACTTTCAGTAGCTATTGAGATCTTCCCCTTTAGATGTGGCCCTTCTATATGATGATATTGTTTTTTGAAGGCTGTATCTTCTCTGAGAGTCTGAGGAATGGTATAATTAATGAATTATAGGTGCATGAGATAAAACATATTTTATGGCACATAGAGGATTCGGAAGTCTCTGAGATTGATGGTTACTCTGCCCTTTTCATCGAGAACCGGTTCAGATATAATCAAAGCTGTTAAGGATTTCTTCAGGACATATAAGCTGCTGAAAGAAATTAGCACTATTGTGATTCACCTTGTGTCTAAAGAAGATGTTCCTTTCTTTCCTGTTGAGTTTAGACCAAAATCTTGTTGTACGGTCCTTTATAATATTGTCTCAAAGGTATTGTGCAACATATTGACTCTAATTTTTCCCTAATTGATCAAAGAAGCACAAAATGTCTTTGTTAAAAGGTAGGTTGATAAATGACAATGTTATGCTTTGTAAAGAGCTGGTTTGTGGGTAAGAAATGAAGCAACGCCACCACATTTCATAAGAATGTGCAATCTCTCCATTTGTATAAAAATTGATGAATAAAACTTAGAGGTATTAACCATGATGTAGTTAGTGTGTTTTTAGTAATCTGCAGTCTAGGTTGAATGCTAAAGAACAGACGATCACAGATGAAAAGCATTATGAGACCATAAGATACAGGCCATTACAGAAAATTTCAGCAAGACAGCTAAGACATGCATGTACAACAAAAGACCTATAAATAGTTCACGATGTAGGATCAATCTTGTTGACAAGGACAAACACAGACAATGCATGAAGAATTACAGTAAAGCTGAGTGCAGACGAGGTTACGACAATGATTGGGTGCAGATGAGATGTCAACGGCACTGAGTGCAAACTAAGTTATAGTAAACTGAGTGCAATAGAGATGATTTCTAAGGTTGGATAAGGATCAAAGAATTGATCAAATCAAAGATTTAAGGTATCGAGAAGCTGTACTAGGATCAGAATGAAGCTGATCTGTAAACATCAATAAAGGGGTCACATGTGTTGCTAACAGATAGGTTGTCAATATTTGATCAAGTACAGTCATATGTTCAAATTCCCTCAACCGATAAAAAGAGATCAAAGGAGCTCAAAGAACAGCGATGATGAACGATTAAATTTACAAGAGCATATGAAAAATCTGAATTCATTGTGAAAACTGTTTAAGTGAGCTGAATTAAAGAAATAGAAAGAAGGGAGGTCACTACTCTATTCCGAAGAACAAAACTGCAATAGAGTCCAAGAAAGGATCCGTGCAAGGGTCTTGGTTCTTTTCCTTTGGCAAGTTATAAACTTGTGAAAGGGTTACATTGTAAGCCAAAACCAAAAAGATAGTGAACTCACCTTTTGGATTGATTACACTGGTCATCAAAAAAAGACTGGATTAAACTCTCATTTATCAGTTGATAACGAGTGTCTGAACAGGTATAAAATCCTATATTCTTATCTTGAATTACTTTATTTTGCATATTAGAATTGTTAGAAATAAATTAAACAGCACAAAGAGATAAGTTTTCAAACCACAAGTTTCTACCGCAGACACCTCCTGCAGTCTGCAAAGATAATCAGTGTCTTTTAATTGAACACTTTGCTATATTATATTGAAAGTTTTAAAATAACCTATTCACCCCATTATAGGTTGTATCTGTGGGATTAACACCATTGCATGATGAAATTGAACATGAGAAAAGCATATGACTCAGTGATATGGATGTACATTCATTCTGTCTTGACTTGGCTTGAATTTCCTTGCAAATTTGTTCACTGGATCATAGAATGCATTAGCAATTCCAGCTATGCCATTGTGGTGAAAGACGAACTCTCTTTGGTTTTGTTTATGGACAAATAAAGATTTAGCTTCAGGGAATTTGATGAGTGTGAAAACACTCATAGTTTTTTTTAAAGTTAATTTCTTTATTTTAGTTATATTTCGTATTGTTACTTTATGTTTTATGTTTAGTTTACTTTTTGGAACATTGGTATTACTGTTTATTCATTTTTATCATAGTTTTGATCAAGAAAATACGTTTTGCACGAGTTATGAAAAGCGATCAAAGTTGTAGAGATCAAGTTATGAACTGCTTTGACAATTTATGATGATTCGGAGACTAAACGATGCATTTACTGACAACTTCTGGGCTTGACAATGTTTTGAAGATGTGTTATATGCATTAGAAGAAGTTCGGATGAGTTTCGGCACGATATGTGTAATTTTATCAATCAAGCTTCTATACAACTTTACACTTAATCTTTGAGCAGCTAATGGAACACCAAGATATTTAATTGCGTCTGATCTAGCCTCATCTAGTTGTTTTTTCTTAAATCATTCAAGATAACAATGAAAATGAAACTTTTCTCAGGTTAACATCCAAACCACTTTTACAGTTAAAGGCCTTCATTTCATTATGAATCTACTGAAGGGATTGCACATGAGCTTTTGAGGACAACATCAGATCATCTGCAAAACTTAGATCACTTATAATTTCTTACATCTAGGGTGGTCCTTGCATCTATCTAGTCTCTTCATTCTTCTGTTCAACATCTCCATCACTATAACAAAAGGTAGGGGATAGAAGATCCTCTTGCCTTAAACCTCTTGTTCCTTTAAAATGGTTAGAGAGCTCATCATTCACCACAATGACACAGCTAGCAGTGGTAATGCATTCCATGATCCAGTGAACAAATTTCCAAGGGAATTCAAGCCAAGTCAAGCGAATATATATCCATAAACCTCTTGTTCCTACCTAGGAAGACTTCAATTGATAAAGTGTGTATTAATGTCTATTCACTATTATTGGTCTCATATATTTCTGATACCACGATCGGTTTTGGATGAAGTTGAGAAAAGATATCGAATGCTTCTTTTGGACATGGATTAGCTATGAAAGCACATCGAACTCTTGTGTCCTGGTATGACATTTGTAAGGTTAAAAATGCTGACTGATTGGACATTAGAAGTCTGGTTTAATGAAGTGTGGCATTTTTTTTAAAGATAATTTACACTATGCAGTTTCAAGCTAATAGATTATGGTCGAGATGGCTAAATGGATATTATATCAAAGACTCGAGTATATGGAGTGTACAGAGTAGACAAAGCCAGAGCTAGATTTGGAGTTCTTTGTTGAAGGTGCAACAAAGGATGATGGTCAAGATAAATGCTAATGTGATCCCAAATCGAAGAATGAAAGGGTTATTTTGTATCATTCTGGGTATAAAGCAACTATAAGATTGCAACACAAGATGAGATAGGGTAATTAAACTCATCTCGAATAGAGATTTGCATCCTCGACTTGCTTTCATTTCTTGGCTTGCCTTTTTAAGTAAGTTAAGAATGAGTAATTGGATGTATTTGCATGGCTTAATTTCGATTACTTATGCTTGTTATGCAATGAGAGAGTAGAAGACATTGATCATTTGATATCTTGTTGTGCTTTCATTAGTGCTTTGACAACCGGTGTGTTGAAATATATAAATCTCAGGGTGAAGTTGCAGGGTATTGAACGATAGGTGAACTGGATGATGAAGGTGAGTAATGGAAAATCTGCTACTGCTTGAGAAAGAAGGAGAATGAGCGTCATCTTAATCTTTGAGGTTTGGAGGGAGAGCAATATGCGACTATTCCAACGCAAAAAGCAAACGGTTGAGGGGCTATACACATAGTGATTCGGCAAATTTGATTGCGTTCTTGCTTTTGTTTATTTATTTCATGATGGTTTCTAATATCATAACATGCGATGAAGCCATGTTATAGTTTTTCTGGTGTTGAGATGAAGAGCTTAATTCTTGTCACAAAAAGGAAAAAAACAACAAATTATGTGTTCTTGATGTCAAGGTTTTGTTTTTCTTAGCAAATTATTTATAAGTGAGCTAAGAGTTTTGAATGTGTATTCTCCTTTAACTTGTTGATTTCGGATATTTGTAAAAAGAATCATTTGAAAACCACTTTCTCTATCCGTTCTAGATAAATTATAACACATAAATCATAAAATTCTAAAAAATGACTAGTTTTTAAAATCGAAATATAAAATATTATCTTTAATGTATATCATATCAATTTTATAATCTGTTTTTTTTTTTACACATGAATAATTCTATTAAAGGACATATACGATGAATAACAAAGATCTCGTAAAGGTCAAAGGATCCTCTGCTGTTGCTGTTTGATAGCAACTTGTCAGAGACGAACTAATTTTGGGAGGTTATACTTGAAAAATGATTTAGAGTTCTCCACAACTCTCTAGACCTCTTCATATCCTTTTAGGAAATTCAATACTTTTCTAGGAGGTCAAATTATCCAAAATTCTCTAGAATGTTGTAGGAAGAGTTTTCTACATTCTAGAGAATGTTGTAGGAAGAGTTTTCTACATTTCTCTAGAATGTTGTAGGAAAAGTTTTCTGCACTTCTTTAGAATATTGTAGAATCTTCCCTAGAATGTCCTAAAAAATTTCTAGATTTATCTTGGGTATGATTTGTTCTAGAAAATTCCTTGTACAAAGTAGGAAGAGAAAAATTAGTAGAATTTTCTAACCATCATAAAAAAGTTTAGGAGATGGTTCTAGATAATCTAAACAATTCTATAAACTTATATATAAGGAGGTGTTGACTCATTTGTCAAACCATCCCACAAAATCCAAAGCATATCAAGGCAATAAAAATGTATTTTCTCTCATTAAGTTTGTTCCAACTTCTTATTCTTTCTTCGAGTTTTTACTTAGTCATCTTGACAAAAAAGTCAGATTAATCTCAAATGAAGAAGTGATTTACTTGAGTATCGTACGGATAACGAAAATCTAACCCGTGACAAACTGCAATCCAACTACAAGGAAAAAAATATCTTACGCATCGGCCCCGTTTTTTTTTTTACATATTTTACTTGCAAACAGCACAAATACTGTATCTTTTTAACAGCAGACAAGTTGAATCCTCGAAGAGACAGTCCCAAACTACCAATCAGCAAAACGGGTATCCTGGATTTCACATAGGAGTCTACTTCTTTTACGATTTCACCCATACTGTATACAGGCCTAAGTCAAAAGCTGTTGGTCAGTAGTAGAGCAAGTATTTCTCTGGACAGCACCTGCACCTCGTCCCATCCATCACTCGATCTCCGATCATCAGAGCACAATCGCACAACACCGACCCATTTCAACTCTCAAATCTCTTCGCATTTTTTTCCAAGTCAGGTGCTCGGATTATCCTAAATTCCCAATGTGAGTCCTCGAAAAATTCTCCTCAGTTTGCATCCTATTCGAAATCCCCAATGTGATGATCTGTGCATTCTGACTTTTAAGTCAGCAGAAAATACTGCTCACGGTTCCCAAATTATAGGTCATGAGATGAAAAATGCAACTCGTGAAACCGACAAACGGGCTCTTTCTATAAGCTTTAATTGCATTAGGATTTCCCCTTTTTCTAGGTTTAAGGTTTTTGAGATGGTTTGATCTATTTGCAGAAGTTCTTAGCTGAGCAGTGCAGGTTCAGAAATTGTGTGTGTGTGTGTGTGTGTGTGAGAGAGAGAGAGAGAGAGAGAGAGGTTGGACAAAGCCATGAGTATTGTTTTTGGAGGGGAGTAGAGGGGATATGGAAAACGGGTTTCCTGGGTTTTTCACTGAACGAAGATCTATGGTCAGCTGCAGAAGCACAAGCACAAGCTTTGTCAACAACTTCAAGCTCAAGCACAAGCACAAGCACGTACTATGGCAGCAAGTGGTCTTCTAGGTCATACAGAGCTTCGGCTGCATATGCCCCCGATCAAATCACTAGCAACGCGGGGAAGGCTGCAAGGACTGCGGCTGCAGCTTGCACTCATTGATCGAGAGTTTGATGATTTGGGTATGGTGACTTCTGCTTCAGGATGCATTTATTGAATGGTACCTTGAATAATGGATGGTTATAATTTTGTATTTGGATTTCTTCATATATATACAACAAAATACGTACTTCAGGATCTGTCGAATTTTATACATGTAAACATTCTTAAAACCAGGGGTGGTAGTGGTTTTTTTTTTTCCTTTTTTCTCTTCTTCACATAGACGATAAACTTTAGTGGTTTCATTGGGTTTTGGCTGATAAGCTCAACACCCATTATAAGGAAAGCTCCATTTGTATCGGATCTTCTTGTGACTTCTCATGAATTATGAATGTTCTGCCATTCACATTTTTGGTTTTTCTCTAGCAAGTTTGTTAAACGATATGTTTGTCTCTGCAGATTATGAAACTTCAAGAGCACTGGATGTTGACAATCCTGATGTTCCTTCAATTAGCGAAGAAGAAATAAATTTTCTTCCTGTGCATAAATATAAGGTTCCTGGTTCGCAAAGGTGACCATCAATTCTTGAATGTTATGATTGTTGAGCTGTTAGTCTTGTTGGTTTCTGATCACAGTCGTTTTTTTCTCTCTCTCAAGTTCAGCTTATTTGAAAGTCGCGAATATTTTGTCCTCGAATTGAAGGATTATATGAGTTTCTAATTTCTTTGATTCAATGCCAACATGACTAGTTATTTTTCTGAACAGTTGTGGATCATTTCTATCGCAGGCGTCATCTTCAGCATCTTCTGAGGTACTCTTGGAATCGTTAAGATGACTAACGTGAAGCTGTTGACTTCCTGATTACTCTCTATCTTCTGAATGCATCTTTTGCCTCCCTACTGCTGAGTGGCTAAGTAATGGTATAGCTGTTTATGTTCTGTGTTGAGATGAACTTATATTCTGTTATTGCTGGGATTCAATGCTTACAGGGACTTTTTTTTTTTTTTTTGTTCATCACCTTTTCCTTTCTTTCCATTATGTGATGCAAAAAGCTTCATTGCTAGTAGAACATTCGTATTTGGTATTTCAAGGGTTGGTCAAATTGTGACTCAAAACATCAACCCAAGTGCTCCCGTCATAGATAGATATTGTGACATAAACTCAGTAAAGAATTATCATCTTTTGTTTGTCTGGAAAGACTCGTTAACTTCTGATGTCATTATAATAAAAAAATTAATTATTGGACTAAGATCTAATCACGAATAAAATAAACATAATGCGCTTTCAATGCATTTATTTCACAAATTTGAAATGTCCATTCTAATATTGAAATTGACATGATTATACAAATGACTTGTCATACCATTTAATGTCATGTCATAGTATTTGACATGAGTAAGTGTAGACATGGTAACATTTGATAGAGATAGAGAAGTAACTAAGGACGCGCTCTTTGAACTTTTCGAGGATATATCAGTATATCAGAACCTAATCTACCGTTTTACATACAAAAATATCTTTATGAAATTTGTAACAAGATATAGTAGTGACATTCTAGTAGTGTTCTTGATCAGTTCCTGGAAATTTACATGACACAGTTTTTCGTGTCATTAAGTTGAGTTTGCTTTCTTTGATTAATGGGAGTCGTAAGAAGTTGCTGCTTTTCAAGCTTGGATGAAAGCTTCTAGACTAAAGATTAGGCGAGAGAACCCTCGAATAGTGGAGCTTTCATATGTTCTGCATTTGATAGTGGTGATGGAGATATTGATGGGTTATGTATGAGATGGGTCATCCGTTCTGTTCTGTGTATGAGTTTTTCCAATATGTTATACAAGGTGGGTTTTGTGTTACTCTTGTAGGAAGTTGAGAGATTGAGTGGTCTTTCTTTATCACTTGTGGTGTCATTTTAAAAAAAAAAAAAAAAGAAACTGAACCAATATCTCTTGCTGAAACGGACACTGGCTCCTGAAAAAATGTTAATAAAAGATCTTAAAAGCCGATTGGCAATTTGTACAAATTCATCCTTGGAGTGCTCACATGGAATTAAGTATTCAGTAATATGTCTAACCTGTTGTTTTAGATCGTACAAGCTTGCCATTTCCTGTATTTGACATTGAGCCGGATACAGCTATTTCTGTGTATGTTTGCTGTCAAGTGAATATTAGTTCAATTACAGATTTGGAGGCTTTAGCCTGGCATTTAATCTGACAAGTTTCTTATCTTCTAAACCAGAACAAGCAGGATATCTCTATCAGCGTCGAAGGCTCGAAGGGATCTGATGATGAATTGACTTGTAGTGTCTGCTCGGAACAAGTCAATGCCGGAGAACTGATTCGTACCTTACCATGTTTGCATCAGGTATCTGTTACTGTGAAGTTAATGAGATGATAGTTATGTAGCCTTGTCAACATATTACACCTGTTTTGTAGTTCCACACGAACTGCATCGATCCATGGCTGAGACAGCAAGCAACATGTCCAGACTGTAAACATGACGTAGGCTGTGGCTTACATGAAGATATCATAGAAGGTGAAGATGCTTCTTACATGGTTTGATGTGATCCCGATGTGTTCATGTCATCATGTCCATGTTCTCTCTTGTCATTGTATATTTGTATTTACCCCATTGTTCTTTGAGCTAGTGTTATTTGTCGAGAACTCATTTCGGCAGTACAGAATTGGGAAAACACATCTTTGTATGTTTCAAATGGCAATCCCCGTGTTTATATTTGTGCAATGTTATTATAGAGATCAAAAGTTCACTAACATCTTGCCAAATAGATAGTACATAATATAGTTAGCTGATTCACTGGAAGATACAAGCTTCGCCTTGTTCATTGATAGGTTATGGAAACTCATCTGTTGCTTGTGTATATTGGTGACTCAGTAGGATTGATGGAATCACGATTGAGCTTTCCCAAATAATCCCACGCTCCCAATTCCTGTGTTGTGAACTAAGTAGTTGAACAAGAACCTGTATTTTTCGAGGAAATCTTCCTCCGTTCTCTTCTGATGTGTATTTTTCTACCGATCTGCCGGAGTGTAAATCTACTAGTTTTTGGAGAGGAACTCTATAGGCACATTCTTGCTTGATAGGAGATATTTGAAGTAGACTATTGCTTCGTGGTTTCATACTCGGGCCATCCATCGGGGAGGTTTCTCATGTTACAATCATTTCCGATTTATGTTATGGATCGTGTTGTTTGTACCACTATTGCCGTTTATGATTTGTTGTGTCTGTTAGTCTGATATGTTTCAGATTAGAAACAGTACCCACATTGCCTATCAGGTAATTTACTAGCAGATTGAGTGTTTAGTGATGACTCTCCTTGGTCTCCGACTTGTCGTAGATGACGGGAATCAGTTTGGTCACTAGTAGATGATCAGTTCGGTCTAGTGACCGAAACCATAAAGGCTAAACTTGGAAAAGCATCTCGGTCGCAGCTGCATGCACCTGAAGAACTAAAAGTCAAGCTTGTTACACCGGGAGAGTAGTCATCATTGTTGGTCATGACCAAGTCTGCAACCATAATTGTCAAGTATGTTCGTCCCACTTCATGTGGAAAACTAGAAGTCAAGCTTGTTATACTAAGAGTTGTCGTTGATTATAACTGGTCGTCGAATGTGTCCTGGATTACCAATAGCACAAAGGACATTACACCTTAGCCTGGGCTCGCTACTTAAAATTCATTCGACTGGAAGCTTGAAAGAGACCGTGAGAATCTCGATATGTATGAAAAGTATGGTTTCACCTTCGCCAAAGCTCAGAACTTAACAGCCGTTCCAACCAACTTCCTGTAGTAGCTGTTAAAAAGCATAAAGTAACATAGGATGCGATGTCCGAAACAGATGCTCGAGTCCACGAATGACAGTATACGGATCAATGAGCTTGAATCCACAAGAAAGATAGCTTATATTTTAAAGGTACTCTACTTTGATTGTAATAACTGAAGTGTCGAAAACAGTTGAAGACTCTTACGAATGGATTGCCCTATACTCTTTTCCTAATGAAGTGTTCATTATTTCAGGTCAATTGTCCTATTACAGATTGCGAATGAATAATATTAGTTCATCATAAATGTTAATGGCGATTAACACTGTTGGACGAAAATTCTCAAGCCCCAGTCCATATGAGGCCTACAAAATATCGAAAAAATAGAACCACTGGATATAATCAAATTCTTCGATTGCTTCATGCTTTTTTTGAAGTTGAAGTGAACAATTGAGTCGAAGACGAAAGTAATTTGGCACAGAACGTCCAGGTGAAAATTATCTTTCGATTTGGTGCAACTCTGATGAGAGGCTCGGTCAGAAAGGAGTTCGATCAGGTCATGATCCAACACTTGAGAGCCTGCCACATAAGTTTAGGTTCAGGGTACTTCAGAAAGAAAAAACCATGTATATCAGCGGCAAATGTATTCATCTCATCTGATACACTTACAAGAAAACAAATCCTCCCGAGACATGCTAACAGAACTTTATCAAGTACAAGTTTATGTTCCATCTTCTGTTTTCTCTCTTTGAGGTTCCTACATCACCCTCACTTTGATTCTCACTGCAGGAAAAGGGGGAAAAAACCTACAAATGTGGTTACTATTTTATACAAAGAACATAACCTCAATACTAAAGTAAATTGAAGCAAGTATACTTTGTACATGATCACCAGACCTCCTCCAGGATGACGACAAGCTTTCAAGACCACATCACTGAGGCGATTCCTTCATCTAATAAGTATCAAAGACTCCACAGTCCCAGCTCTGCTTTCAAGCTAGGCGGATATGGAAGACAGATGAATATTCATCAAGTCCAGTTGTTGTCTACTTAGAAGGGAAGAAGGTAAGGCACTGTGCAAAAAGCGGAAGCATCCAGGAACTTGGGGTACTTCAGCAGTTCCGAGCTTCGAGTCTGGTGGGGAAGTTCGAGGAGTTCAGGCGATGCTGGTTAGGCTGAACGAGGAGTACAGCAGGAAAGTTTCTCATTATAGTTCTCCGTACAGGAATCGCGGAAGAGTTCCTTTGTGTCCAGAACACAAGACAGCTGAGAAAAACAGTAAACTCTGATATCAGCGACAATGACTTGGTTGCATGCAGTGGACCATTAACACACATACTCAGCAGGAGGACTCTTGAACTACGTAAACTGATGAAACCACAAATTCGAATTAAATCGTATTCGATGGGCAAAACAAAAAATATGTCCCAATATTTGTTTGGCGGGTGTGACTCTTAGGACACATCCATTCTTTTGAGATCTGATAAACTTACTAGTTGGCTTTTTACGTAAATCTTTTAACAATAAATCTAATCCTTACAATTAACTTTCAAAGTTCCAGATACCGATGTATAATTATTCTTTCCAAACATCAGGACATACTTCAGCTTTACTGAAGTCAGAAGACACGATACTGAACATATAAAGTAAGAAACCTTATACGCACCGTTGCAACATGGTTTGATAGACGATCCTTTCTGTGGATTGGTAGAATCTCATGGTGCAGATGGGGGATCTGTACGGCCCGTCGTCACAACCTCAGCATTCTCATGGCTATTATCCATCAGCCAGATCTTCAACCGTGCAGGGGAAGAGGACTACAAAACAAGCATGAATAATTTTGGAATATAAGCACCATACTTCAAATGCACATCAGAAATCTTAGTTCACAAATCCATCAACACTCCCTTTGTGATTAGTCCATGCAAGCAATCTTAAATGGGGAAATGAGTAACATAGACCCAACACGAAACCTCTCATAAAAAGCTATAGTTGAGGTGATTGTTGATAGCACCCTCTAGTGTGTACTAATTGCAAGTAGCAGGACTATGCGAAAAACTCACACTTTCTACCAGATATATATTCTGATCACGAAGGATGGCGCAAACTTGTTCAAGATAAACTGAGGCGGAAACTTCTCCAAGCTCCCATGACTTTTTGTTTTCAAGTAATTGGATAAGTTTGGTGTCCTTCTCATTAGCAACAACTTTCAGGAGCTGCCGGGAGAGAGAAAAAGAGAGATGAAAGAAACTCATGACACATGCAACATTGAACGAACAAAGACACAAGCCAGTACACCAGTCGTCCTATAAGCACAGAAAGAAACAGATACCTTTTTTACCAGCGCTTCTATCAACGTGTCCATTGTAAACAAAGTATATGACTCATTTCCAAGAACAGCTCGGCAATGATCTTCAAACTTCTCGTTATCACGGTCACCCTCAACAGGTTGAAGAGAGCAGCCATGAAGCTGGATAAATTTAAAATGACTGATTCAAGATGATGATGATACAAACTGCATCTAAATCGTTAGCCAACAAACACATATTGAGAAACCACAAGTTTAAATTACCTCGTATAGGGACCTGATGGGTCATGATCTTTTGAATATTTTTGTTCCTTTGCAGAAGAAATAACTTTGGCAGCTAGTATACACTCATACAGTTTCTGAAAATAAAAAGAGCGGCTATTGATTAAGTTTTGGTGACAATCAGGAAATTATCATGGAGCATTCGGGGTGAAATTCAATAAAGTTAAGACATGGATGATATCTTACATGATGAAGCCTGAAAAGCACGTAGAAGTCAACATTTCCATAGAAAACTGTTAAGTTGTTGTTGCTGCTACTGCACTGAGCTGTGGAAGTGGCACAGTTGGTCAGATGCGATGGAGGAATCAAGTCGGATTGTGACTCTGGCAATTTCATCCCATGCTCTCTATCACAATCTGCATCAGCACATCTATCCGCCTCATTTTCAGTATCGGCTTCAACATCAAACTTGTTGCATCGCACATCATTCCGTTCCTTACTCTTTTCCCTGGAGTACTTATCACAAGAGGATTCATGGCCTGAACCGCAAAGTGCAGAAAAGGGTCAAATCTGCTCACCTTGAGGTTTGCTAGTAGAAGAACACCATCAAGAACTGTACACAACTTGACTAGGATACATAGTTTTCAAAAATTTGAGCTCCATTACTTGATAACCCAAGTGATGTACCGAGAATGCCATCAAAAACTATTGTAAGAAAAAAAACAATTCTGAAAAGCATGCCATCGAAACCTTTCGATGATAAAACAAAGATAGGAAGAACACAAAAAATCTATAAAAATGATAATTAAGAACCTTAGTTGATATCTTAATGTCAAAACCTATTTGAAAAAAGTCGATCTATGATGCAATGGAAACTCCCAGCACTTTTCCTCTTTGTGCAGTTAAAAAACGTCAGAATAAATAGTCGACACCAAAATAGCTCTAGGGAATTTCTCCCAATCGAAATCAAAACGAATGTCTATTTCAAAATCCCAAACCACTTAACTCCCGAATTAACACCTTCTAATGATTTATGCGGGTGCTTGGGTAAAGATATTTTAATGTTAGATTTACTAGATTGATTTAGATCTAGTATTATTTTAGGAAGATGTTATTTCACATAATCTCTTTTTGCTAATGTAAATTCTAATTCTATAAATTAGGATGTTCACAGGCATTGAGATGCATATTGTAACTCCTAAATACATAAAAGATTTTAGATTTCTACCGATGGTGGTTTTTTTCGATTTGGGTTTTCCATATTATACCTTTGTGCCTTTTGATTTCCCATTCCTTTGGTCGACTTTTGGCTCTTGGGTTGTGAACAATTGTTTCCTTAATTACACCAGGTTCGTGCTCATGAGAGCATAGAACCCTAACATCTTTTTTGGGTTGCGCACGATTGTTACCTTAACTATGTGGGTTCCCGTTCGGGGGGGGGGGGGTGTTTAAATGGTCGGTGAACGATTGTTTCCTTAATTAGGTCGGGTTCACGTTCTTGAGTGTATCATACCCTAACATCTTTCTTGAGCAAAAGAGACAAATAGACACAAACCTTTAAAATTGCCTAAGAAGATAATATGGCATACAAAATATTCACACTGGGCACAGAACCCCTTATGCATACAGCAGATTGTTCATCTTTAGTCTTTACATCCTTCCCAGCATCATATCGTCCGCGCATGTGAAACAAAAAAGGGTTGTCTTCTGCCTATAAAAACGTGCTGAAATTTACCAACAACAACATAATTATAAATAAAATAAAGAGAGATGTATGGCTGGTCAAAAGAAACAACAAGAGGTTTGCCAATTTACCTATCATCTTCACATTTAGAAAGGTTTATCTCATACTTGTTTCAACGTTTGTGCTTAAAATTCTCACTCCCAGAAAGCACAAAGACCAAATAACCATTCAACACCTCAGCATCAATTTTGGATCTTTGACTAGGAGTAGCTATTGGATACTGCCATATTTTAAAGCCAAAATAAACACCCATATAAGCCAGGAAGTTTATACAATTGAAAATCAGAAACTTGAAGGGCGGAGGGAGTTTATCATACATCAGCAAGCAGATGCTTATAGCTTGCATTGCAGCTTCGCCATTTAGACAGATCAAGTTCTTGGATCGATTTATTCATGTACTTATCTTCATCCACGTTTGTTTCTTTATATCCTTCTCATAACTTTCTGACTTTTTATCTTCGTCATCATTCACTATATTTGTGGGCATTTCCATCATCCAACAGAGATTCTGTGAACAACAAAATAGATTATTAAATCTCCATCTCAATGTATTGCAACAGTTGCTAAAATACATATTAGTTAGCACTTTGTGAAGCTATCTTGCTGCACTAACAGATGCACGAATTATGATTTTCAAAAACGAAAGATTTCATAACTTAGCCATCATTGGTAAGATTGTTTTTTCTTTTTCTTTTTTTAAAAGTAAAATTAAAAAATATTTCCTCAGTCTCACATCACGGTCAAACTTTGTCTCTACGAAGCTCGCAACAAATGAAAAAGACAAAACAAATGATATTTGGAGGAAGCGGGAGCAGGGAGTGATAAAGTCAAGTCAGCAACGTTGCAAACAGTTATAGCACTTCAGGAGTGATAAAGTCAATCCACCGTATTAAAAAAGGAGTAGAATCCACACCCATTGTCAATTGGGTTGCCATGACAATGCCATTTTCATTACCAAAATTTAAACAGGATGGCATTGCTATTTTTTGGCAACTCATTGGGCAATAAGGTGTGTGTGTTGATCTTCATTTTGTGTGAAAAATAAAAATAACAACTCAATTGGCAATGGGGTGGAGTTGCTCTAATCCAAGTGTAATAACCCGAAAAAAATTTCGATTTATTTTTTTCCAAAATATATATTGATTATAAAATATACATACGGTACGTATATAATAAACATACGAATAAATATATGAACTATAATCATTACATCATTAAAATTATTACATGTTAGGGTTACGGATTTAAACTTGAAAATCTGAAATTATCGAACGGAACATGATTATGAAATATTTGAGATAATTAAATCGACAAAGATTAATTATCGAAAGACAATTTTTACGAAACAGTGGATGAGATATTTTGAGGGGTGGATTAACCACACTCACTCATTCCTTCTTTTACCCATTCTCCTCCTTTCTCTCATTTTCCACAAAATCACACCTCTATCACCTCCATCAAACTCCATCACCATCACAAAGCTCGCCACCATCAACCCTTGGTCGTCACCTGTAGACATCGAGGATTAGATCCCGGTCGTCCACAACCAACCGCGACACCCATAACCTTCAGTGACTTTGAAACCCTTGTTCCTTAGAAATCCGATTGTGTCATCGTGAACCACTATGCCTCCACCACGATTCCGGCCACAATCCTGTCGCTGGCTACTTCTCCACTACGAAAGCAACTTTGTCAGAGCTACTCCGACACCGAAGCATAAACGACAACCTGGGAGACTCGCCATCAAGTTCGCACGGCCTCGACCCTTTTTTTTTACTCGTCGGAAGCAACACCAACGACGATCGATTGTCGGAAACCACCAGCTAGGACAGGAAGACGACTGATAGTTTCCACATGACGGGTCAACCAGCACCAGCCCGATAGCGACTCGTTGCGGTCCAACCCTATAGCAGGCCCTACAAGGCACAACCCGATAGCAGGGCCCAATGTTGGCCAAACAGCGGCGGGACAATACCCAAAACAATAAGCTCGATGCGACCCTGAAGCGATGGACGGGCCTGAGCCGGGCCTAACAGGCCCGAGAGTGTTGTCGCGTGTAAAAGGATACCCACCGAGGAGGTAACCTTCACTAAACCTTCCTTGAATACCCATGAAATGTGTGATTGATTGCGGAATCGTGAGGTGTGCTTATTGTTTGTGATGCCGTCGGATTGACGAGGATGTAGTGCTTGTTATTCGTCTCGTGTTGATATTGCTTGTGGAGTGATATGGTTAGAGAATAAACATGATGGGTTTCAAGGTGTAGATTATGGTGATGTTGATTGGCATTTTTGTGCTTGTATGTGGTTAGATCATCGGGATAACGCTGATGTCGGGTTAAGGTTTATGTACATTAGGGGACTTGGGTATGAAAAAGTGTTAAGGGAATGATATGGACATGTTAGTATGGTAGCATACTATGGGACGATATGGTATGAAGAGGTTAGGATGCCTTACGTTGTTGTTTGATAATATGTTTGAGCTTAATGCTTGGTTATCATGGTTATATCGTCGTGTTGGCGAAGCTCACGGGTTTCGTGAAGTTTTGGTTCAGTGAGAAAAAGGGAAAAAGAAAATTGGGATTTATCCCGTATGAACACACATTAGGATTATGTACACTTAAGTGTACATAATATATTATTTTTAACACTTAAATATGTTACGAGGATATTAGTATTATTAATTTTATCGTAGGCACGAACATTACGAAGCAGCAGGATGAAACTTGGAATTACTTAAGTATTATATAAAAATGACAAGATAACACACATCGTTACAGTAAATGAAATGCTTGGGTGTACGTGACTTGATTTGTGTGACTGTTTGATCACATACATGCATGATAAATAAAAAAATAAAATCATGATGTGCTTGACTGTCTTGTATGTTGAATTACATGCCTAGAGAGGTAACGATACAACGTGTAGAATATTATAGATTATAATAAATTTCTGAATTCCTGAATACTATTTGCTCTTGATGTCTGATATCCTATGCTGGTCATTATTTTTGTAACAAACTATTAATCTTGATGAACTCTAGAAAACGTTATAAAAATACATGACCCGATGGTTTATAATGGAATTATTTCCATTATCCTCAAATATAATTTAATATGACAAATGAGATTATAAAACGTCGTGACAGTCATCTGTTGTACATGAAAATTAATGTAATTAATTTCATGAGACATGTTTGAAAATCTTGAAATATAAACGCCGTGACAGTCATTTCCTTTACATGAAAATTAATATAATTAATTTCATGATACATGTTTGAAAATCTTGAAATATAAACGCCGTGACAGTCACCTACTCTACATGAAAATTAATACAATTTATTTCATGATACATGTTTGAAAAGCTTGCAAATCTGGTTATACATGAAGGATTAATTTGAAAAGCTTGCAAATTAATGGGATTCATTTCATGTTATTTTCTTGAAAACTTGAACATGAAGGAATTCTTGTAAATGACAATGATTGGGAGAGTTATAGGTTCTGGACTAACTACGGAGGATGTGATAAACCGTTTCGCGTGAACGCAGCGGCATCAATTGATGGCCGTGTTTGGTTATTATTAACCGTCTGGGGTCGACTACAGCGACCATTTTGCTTGTTTAATTGTTCCTAGTACGATCATACTAGGTAACATATTAAATTCTTGTGATAACTCTTTTCATGTCATTAACTTGTAAAAGTCACAAAAATCAACACAACATGACATGAAATACATGGTGAGCATGACATTAAATACATGAAGAGCATGACATGAACCTGTGAAAGCCATGACATGAACCTGTGAAAGCCATGACATGAACCTGTTCAAGCCACGAAAAATAATACGACTTGATATGAAATGAATGAAGAGTCTTAAAAGCTTTAATAAAGACAAAAGATAATGAAACAAAGATTAACTTGAGTTATTATACTGTACGTATTTATATATTCCTGTATGGCATATGATTGCACGATATTACTTGCATTGCATCCTGTGTATGCATGAAAAACACATGATATAATAAACATGTCGGACCCCTGAAATGGACATGTATCTTGCGCTACTAGGCTTTTGGGCTCACGGTTACATAGCAAGGATGATTAAATTCGTCTTGTTGTAACATTTCTCTTTCGTTCTGGATATTTGATTGTCATGTAACATAAGACAATGTAAATTGGACGTTTATTGTTAGTTCCTATGTTTCTGATACTTAAACCCTTTGTAATCTTGTCGTCTTGCTTCAAAGGAGACTTTGGAATGATCGTAACGTCACGTGTTTGACAGGTATTGGATCGAAAATCTTGGGGCGATACAGGTTGGTATCAGAGTGTGGGTTTCAGAATGAAACATGGGATAATAGCAAGGAAATAATCCAAGCTAGAGTTATGAGTAGGAATTTGACCATATACATGTTAAGCAAGGAATGAGTGATTTGGGTGATGTGTTTCTTGGAATGATCTTATTTGATCACTCGTATATAGTAATTAAGTGGCTTTGGTGATTGATATAATCTTGATACCTGTACTTGCATGATTATGACATGAGATGACGTAATGGATGTTCTATTCTTTGATATTTGACTTAAGACTTTTAAGTTATGATCTCATGAAACTGATTTTAGAGTTTCTCAATTTAAAATCCAATGGTTACATAAGAAACTATATATTTGGTTATCTCCATGGAAATGAGTAAACCCCGGATATTTGAGAAAGGTTTTAGACGAGTGTGCGGATGAGGATTGACGGCCTATGCAGTATTGATTGCAGATTATGTAGTAATAAGTAAAAGTTATTCCATTCTTTGAACTATGATTGCTTGAGTAATGACTAATTTATGACAAGTTCTGTCCCCGAGCCTGATATGATGATTATTCCTGAGCCTTACATGAATTAGAAAAAAAAATTAAAAATGGAATTTCAAGCCTGAAATGGATGATCCTAAACCTGAAAAAAGTATGCTTGATAATCTGTTGCTTTCAAATTATTGCGCTCAATAATTCGATCATTTGAACTAAACAAACTGTTGCTTTCAAGTAGCAATTTTTATTTAGATTTGATGTATGAACTGTTTTGAGCAATTTGTATTGGTCTTGAGTAAGTCGTAAAGACTTATCTAGCTCTTGTTTCTTGGTATTTTAATCAAATTAAATTCCAACTTCCATAACAATGCAAAGAGTATTCAAATATTTTGATTTTATTGAGCTAGATCTTGAAACAACTAAAATGATTTGAAGCTAGACAACTCATGGTTCTTAACCTGAGAGTGTTCTCAATTTTATGGCAATAAGTTTTATGGGGTTTAGTTTTGTACTTTAAGTGCCAGAAACTTACTCTATCTAAATCATCCTGGTTTTATATTCTTGTCGAAAAAAAAAGAAGTGCATTACTTTGTAAATTATTCCGTTACAATTATTATGCATCTGTCTTGAAACAAAAAGGGTTAATTTGAGTGGAGTTCTCGATTTTATCCTTTGCCTTAATTCCTTTGAGGTCGTGCTTGATAAATTCATGGTAAGAATTAATTTGGACAAATTATGTGAGTTTTTAACAGTTTCAAACGTAATTTTCAAAGTATATCGCTCCGTTATTCTTCTTATTCTAAACTTCCACAAATTTTAATCTCAAAGGATGTTACTGGGACTCAAAGATTTTAAGAATTATATAAACTTTGTTCTTATTATACAAGTATATCTATATATGTTGTTTGAATAGGATTGACATAGTTTTTTTAAACTGGTCAAAGGTTTTTTCCTATGATATAATTGTATTTGTTTTGACTTAAATGAAAGGTGATTCTAATAATCTTGAAAGCTAGAAAAGTAAACATGTTTTGTTTCTTATGTCTTCAATGTTCTCGTGATGTGTTTGTACTTTATTGATTCGCAATCTTATTAAGTCATGTCAAAGGATTTGGTTATTGAATCTAGATTTCATTTGATTTGGTCGGCCCACGCATGACAAATGGATCAACACGCTATGCAACGTCATAAATGAGGCGTGAACATCTAGATTCTATTTAGAAATTATCTAGACTTTATTATCATTCCATTTGGTATAAATAAATGAAGGAACTCATTGAATTCTCTTTTGGTTTAGAGTTCTTGAATCCTTTCACTTCAAAATAAAAGAAGAAGACGAGAATAGAAGAAAAATACATCCAGAAAAGTACTTGCTTGATCTGTTGCTCATAGTGGTTGTGTATATTGCGTTTGCGGCCCAACCCTATAGTAAGCCCTACAAGGCCTAGCCCGACAGCGGCTGGACAATACCCAAAACAGTAAGCTCGACGCGACCCTAAAGCGATGGACGAGCCTGAGCCTGGCCTAACAAGCCCGAGAGTGTTGTCGTCTTCTTTCCGTTGCTCTCCTTGCTTCGCGTGTAAAAGGATACCCACCGGGAAGGTAACTTTCACAAAACCTTCTTTGAATACCCATGAAATGTTTGATTGATTGCGAGATCGTGTGGTGTGCTTGTTGTTTGTGATGCCGTCGGGTTGGCGAGGATGTGGTGCTTGTTATTCGTCTCATGTTGATCTTGCTTGTAGGTTGATATGGTTAGGGAATAAGCATGATGGATTTCAAGGTGTGGATTATGGTGATGTTGATGGGCATTTTTGTGCTTGTATGTGATCAGATCGGGATGACGATGATATGGGGCTAAGGTTTATGTACATGAGGGGACTAGGGTATGAAAAGGTGTTAAGGGGATGATATGGACATGTTAGGATGCTAGCATACTATGGGACGATAAGGTATGTAGATGTTAGGATGTCTTAGGTTGTTCTTTGATAATGTGTTTGAGCTTAATGCTTGGTTATCACGGTTATATCGTCGTGTTGGCGAAGGACGAGTTTCGTGAAGCTGACTTGATCATTGTTCGAGCTGGACCTGTTTTGGTTCAGTAAGAAAGAGGGGAAAAAATAGGGATTTATCCTGTGTGAACACACATTAGGATTATGTACATTTAAGTGTACATAATATATTATTTTTAACACTTAAATGTGTTACGAGGATATTAATATTATTAATTTTATCGTAGGTACGAACATTACGAGAGAGTAGGATGAAACTTGGAATTACTTGAGGATTATATAAAAATGACAAAGTAACACACATCGTTACCCTAAATGAAATGTTTGGACGTGCGTGACTTGATTTGTGTGACTGTTTGATCACATACTTGCATGATAAATAAAAAAATAAAATCATGATGTGCATGACTATCTTGTATGTTGAATTGCATGTCTAGAGGGATAACGATGCAACCTGTAGAATATTATAGATTATAATAAATTTTGAATTCCTAAACGCTATTTGCTCTTGATGTGTGATATCTTGTACTGGTTATTATTTTTGTAACGAACTATTAATCCTAGTGAACTCTAAAAAGCATTATAAAAATACCTAACCTCGATGGTGTATAATGGAATTATTTCCATTATCCTCGAGTATAATTTAATATGACAAATGAGATTATAAAATGCCGTGACAGTCACCCGCTGTACATGAAAATTAATATAATTAATTTCATGATACATGCTTCAAGTCTTGAAATACATGAAGAGCATGACATGATCCTGTGAAAGCCATGACATGAACTTGTAAAAACCATGTCATCAACTTGTTCAAACCACGAAAGACAATACGACTTGACTTGAAATGCATGAAGAACCTTAAAAGCTTTAATAAAGGCAATGGATAACGAAACAAAGATTAACCTGATTTACTTGAGTTATTATATTGTACGTATTTATATATTCATGTCTGGCATATGATTGCTCGATGTTGTTTACATTGCATCTTGTGTGTGCATTAGAAACACATGATATAATAAGCATGTCGAACCCCTAAAATGAATATGTATCTTGCGTTACTGGGCTTTCAGGCTCACGATTACGTATTTATTTCAGGTAATAAAGATCGTGGGATGGGACGTTACGTAGCAAGGATGATTAAATTCGCCTTGTTGTAGCATTTCTCTCTTTCGTTCTAGATATTTGATTGTCATATAACATAAGACAATATAAGTTGGACGTTTATTGCTAGTTCCTATGTTTCTGATACTTGAACCTTTTCTAATCTTGTCGTTTACTTCAAAGAACTTTGGAGCGACGGTAACGTCACGTGTCTGGGAGGTATTGAATCGAAAATCTTGAGACGTTACACTAAGAGAGTGTTGAATTGTATCAGTTGCCAACAAATAAATCAAATACCGACTGAGAAAACATTGTGGACATACAAGAAGCCGCAGCTCACATAGAAAGCAATTTACCAAATGAAACATTTACTTAAGATCAACAGGGTTTAAAACATTAAATGTTATTGAAGCAGTAGGAAGACTTACTGTTCAAGGCACTTTTATCTTTGACAGACGCCAAATGCCCAAATCCAGATTTCCACGATGACTTACTTTTATCAGGAATGGATTGGATTTTTGAGTCCTTGTTAGTATCATGGTCAGCATCACTATCATCCTGATCCCCACTCTACAAATCATGACTGTCCTCATGCTTCTGTGAATCATCCTGCAATTTCATCATTCTTCTGCCTTTGTCAAGATCAGGATGTTAACTTCTAATATTATGCTCTGGAAGCGAAGTACTGTCATCTTCTTTCCGCTGACTTTTCTAAAGTATAGAGAAAATTTCGCACAAAGATAATAGATCAGTGAAGCTGAAGTGGTATTAAAGGAAAAGGTAGGCTACTACCTCTTCTATATGCATCTCCTGTGAGTCTGTGGTGACGGTGTCCTAAAGCTTTGTTCACTAATTTGCTGAAAAGATTTTTTGCCATGCTGATCATGGTATCCAACTACCCAACTTCCGCAAATGTGTTGTCCAAATATATAGAACCCATCAAGCAAATCTGGATGATCTTTAAAAAGTTGAGAAATCTATGGATACAAAATAAATCTAGAAGATATAGAAGATAGAAGATAGAATAAACTTCCTCAATGAAAAGTCGCTTGTCTCCGTATATTTTTTTATTTCTATTTTTAACTCTTCTCATGCACCTTAAACATATCTAGTAATTCAATGAAAGATTTGTACGCATGATCATCATTTTCACACTTGTGCATAGACACAACCAATCAGTTGAAAGGAAAAGGGGGGAACAAATAACAAACCACTATCTTAGGCATGGTAAGAGGTGTGACTAACCCTTATCTTTCTTACAAAGTCAGAAGTTTCATCAAAATGTATGCTGTTCTGTGAAGGTTGCGTTCTATCTTCAATGGTGATTTTGTACTCTTTTGGCAAGAAATTGTTGAAACCAAATATTAGATTGTTGTGCCCTTTGAACAACTCTGTTACCCTTGCTATGACGTCCTCCATGTCAATTCTGCATTGTTAACGTATACTCGAAGTAGCAAATGCTTAAGTGAGATTACTACGCAGGGAACATATAATGTTCATTTTATGCAAGTATTACCTCGGGAGTTTCACATCTCTCATCACTTGAAGGAACTGGTCCAGTTTATCCCTCTGATCCCTAAACGTGTCCTGTACCTGTCTAAAATACAGTTCAGCGGCCTCCACGGTTGTAATATTTTCACCTCCACCTCCTATTCCATTGTTATGGAGCTGCCCATGGCTTCATATAAAAGAGACCCAGAAAGACACATGTATATTAATCAGATAAAGTAAACGGGAGAACAACCAAGTACCTCGCAACATTCTGCACTAGAGATATCACCGCTTAACTACAGGATCCAGTTCATTTGCTAAATGTTGGGCATCACACGGTAGAATAAGATGAATCAGGCAAAGAACTAAAGATTTAACATGGTAAGTGTATAAAATTCAACTTACATATTTCAACAGTATTCAGCAAGCTAAGTAAAAGACCAATAACACTCTTCATCAAACCAAGTCTTTACACAGTCCAAGTCTTGACACCATCTTTGGTATACATACCAATTCCCATTATCTTTGTACAACAATTTTGTGTTATGGAGAAAAATCTATACACTTGGCAATGAATCATAGTTGTGTATGAAGCTTTACAAAATCCAATTACTGTGCAGACGTACCCTCCACCAGCTTACAAGAATATATGAAACCATGTAACCAATGTGCCAAAACACGATCCACAAGGCATACGACATTGACTTATCCCCAACTCAAATCAAGCATATAAAGACTCGGAACCCATCTTTCGATAACACCAACAAGTATCAACGTTTGTTCACCCGAATCATTCAACAACCAAGCCAACAACATAAACAATCATCCAATGTTACGTTTTGCCTACATTCTTACAACACTCCAAGAAAATCATGGTATCTAAAAACAAAGGAATCGACAGCGGGCGCTCACGACTCGGCACTGGAATCGGAATCAGAACAGAAATCTTCCATATTCTTCTTCATTCTTGCAAAATCAAGAAACCTACAAAAACCTCTTCTCAACTCTGCGTTTTACCCAGAATGCAAATTCTTGATCAATCGCTAATTCATCACATACCCCAAAGCCCAGATAAAAAATCGTAGTCGAATCAAAAGGGTTTAGGGTTTTCTTTCTCTTTTAGGGTTGTGTTCTCTTGTTTTGGTTTCAAAAATCAACAGAGAGGTTCTCTTTTAGGGAAGTTGGCCGGTGAACCGAATATCGTATTTTTAAAGCGAATTGAAAATATAAGATATTTATAAATATAGAATACTAATCGGAACAATGCAGGGATGAGAAAACATAATAAAAAAATGATATTAAATTAATGTTTAAATTTATAATTAAATTTTTATGAATCTATATAGAGAAAAATACCAAAACGGATTACACCATCTCCAAGAAGCCACGGCCTCTCATAAATATGTGGGGTCCACACATAAAGCTCTAAATTCAAAAAAAGTCATGCTCTTTTCACAATTTCGATTACACCATCTCCAAGAAGCGACAGGGGCCTCTCATAAATATGTGGGGTCCACACATAAAGCTCTAAGTTCTGAAAGAGTAATGCTCTTTTCACAATTTCTTAATTCCATGTTTGGTTTTGGTTGTAAAACACGGTGAGCATCGTTTGAACAATAATCTCATTTATATATTATTAAAGAAAAATTTGGATTCAAATCATACAACAATTTTGATAATTGATCAAAATTTTTTTTATCAAAAATAATTTATTTAGTGAAAATATCCATGATATATTATTTTCGAGATTTATTTTTATAAAGATATCATCAAAAAACTTTATTATACAAAATATCATTTTTATTAAAAAAAAATAACAAACAATTTTTAATTTATCCTTTTTTTATTTTTCCATTTATTTTTTCATTTTTTTGCTTTGGATGTGATCATCGGCTCCACCACCACCGTCCTCTTCCTCCACCGTCGTCGTCCTCGCCTGCCGCTGCCCTCCTCTTCCTCCATCACCTCTGTCACCCTCATCTTCATCACCCTCGCCGCCCTGTTTGCCGATTTCTTATTCGATTTCAACACCAGATCCGTCGAATTGGTTTTGAATTTGGATGCGGAAAATCATTTGCTTACGTCGTTACCTTTTCTGTATGGTTAGCTTGTAAATTTGGCAAGCAATTCCTATGTTTTTTTTTTTTATGTAGACAAGTGTGAAATTCAATTTAATTGCCTTAAATTCTAGCAGTTTGAGATGTTAGAGGAGAACTTATATTATGGAGCACGTGAGCTGGTTTCGATGGATGGGAATGATGGGGAGAACAGTAGAAGATGGAAACTCGAACGATATCACAAACACGAATTCATCAAAATAAAATCCAACCTGATGATGAGAAGTCGAAAATGGACGATAGCTTAGCAATGGGTAATTTTTGGGGTTTGGTGCGGACTACAAAATCTAATTTGTTCTTAATAGTATTAGTAGGTTTAAAACAAATCAATTTTGACTAACTCATTACGTCTTAAAATAAGTGCATCGACATATATTTCGAAATTTTTTTAGGATGATCAAAAATTATTATTTTTTATAAAATTATTGTGAAATAATAATGATTGATTAAGTTATGAATTCTAATTCGTGTCGAAAAAATATTTTTCTCTCATTCTTAAGAGCAAAAACGAAACATCTTAAAATACTTACAGTTGTACTCATTTTGAGGCGAAGGGAATACTAGATTTTATATAGACGTAATACATTTTGCATAGACGTACTATTATGTCCGAAACAAATTAATTGGATGCACTACATTTTGCATAGGGATAATAGATTTTGTTATGTCTAAAACAAATCAATTTTAAATTATACATAGATGTACTAATTGTTACGGTACGTCTGAAATTAATATGTTTAAAACAAACCAATTTTCCTATGTACTAATTGTTACGGTACGTCTGAAATTAATATGTTTGAAATAAACCAATTTTGACGTACTAAATTTTATATAGACGTATTATTTTTTGTTTAAACATATTAAATTTTCCATAAATAATACGTCTTTGTTCTAGAACTAATACGCACGAAACAAACCAATTTGACCATAGACATGTTAGTTTTTTTCATAGGCTTACTAATTTTTGTTTAAAAATACTAGATTTTTTTAAAGACGTATTAGTATTCATCAATTTTCTTTGACGAATTAGTTTTTAAATTTAGATAGATGTATTATTTTTTGTTTAAACGTATTAGTTTTTTAATTTGGTATATTAATGTTTTAAAAGACGTACTAGGTTTTTCAAGATTATTCTAGGTTACTTTGAAAATAATCGTACAACATTTGTGTCTTTACGACTTAACATGCGATGTCGAATAAAAGCAAACATTAAATACTAAATATAATTTTTGATGTGAAACTATAAAATGAATTATTTCTCGAAACCAACACATATAATTCTTGTTTCACTTTTGTTGCTCTTGCATGGTATAAAGTGTACTCGTGATTTTGAAAAGTCAGTTTAATAAATGGTCACATGTTATATTGGCACAGTTATTAGCTGGGAAAATTGATAGTGTATCATTCGTTATGAAATTGTGCAAGCACTCGATGAAAACGTTCAGTAAACTCAAATTCAATAAAATAAAGATTATAAAGACAGAAAACAGATTCAAAGATCCAAATTTGTAGAAACAGATTACAAAGATTGAAATTCGTTGTTTTAAGAACAGAACAAGGTGAGGTGGAGTTTCAAGAATCAAAAGAGACAGAAATGAAAAGCCTGAAAATCAGGATAGACCCACCAAAAGAACACAGTTCATATAGCGTTGGAGCCATTACACCATGAGGAAGTAATCAATTTCTCCTCTAGAATTGGTAAATGGACGCATATCTATTAAAAATCGTTAAAAAATAATAATAATCCAAAATCAAATTTGTGAGGACGCAGATCTTCTCTATCGGTTGCTCTGACTTTCGTCGGCGGTGAGCATCGTGGGGTGGATGAGGGCCACTTTGGGCGATGCGTGGGAGATAGGAGAAGAAGTTGATGAGGGTGGCGGCGGCCGAGGGAAAGAGGACGATCTTGTTTTCATTTTGATTATGTTAAAATTATCATGTAATCATGCATTTGGGTTGATTTGCTGTTTGAAAATCTTTTGTAATTGAATGTATGATAATAAATATATGAATAAATGAGATAATAAATTATTCAAATATTTATTTAAGTAAATTTGAAATTTAAATATTTTATTTTATTTTAAATAAGTTGAAGTTATCATATTATCAATTAAAATTTTAAAACCTATGATATTATCGTCTGATAGCTTTGTGTAACTGTATATATAATTGACTTAAATAATTAAATATATATAAGATAATAGATTTTTTAATAGAGATTTATATTAAATTTTGATGATTATTATGCTTTTGTTTTATATTTCAATTACTCATAAGTTTTGCTTGGTTGTAGAAGGTTTTTTTTTTTTAATTTTTTAGTTAAGATGGAATGAAATAATCTTGAAAAACCTAGTACGTCTTTTAAAAAATTAATATATCAAATTGAAAAACTAATACGTTTAAATAAAAAATAATACATCTATCTAAATTTAAAAACTAATTCGTCTAAGAAAATTGATGAATATTAATACGTCTTGATCGATATTTATTCATTGATTATATTTTGTTACTTGATCGATACGAAAATGAACATGAAATTTGATATGCAATTCTTAGAATATATATGTATATATATATCAATCCCTGAAGGATTAACTCATCCTTGAATGATTAATTTTTCTCCGAGGGATTAATTCGTCCATGAATGATTAACTCGTCCCTGAAGGATCTACTCGTCTCCGAATGATGATCTAACTCATGAAGAATTAACAAATCCTTAAAGAATTTCAAATTCATTTAATCTTTCTTATTCTCTTGAAGAGAAAGATAACTATTATGCATATACTACTAAATGATAAAGATTGTTATAAAATCATAAGTAAGTAATTTGTTTATGGTCTATACATATTGATATTTACCTCCTGTAGAGGATTATGATATTTATATTTCATACTTCGAATTTAGAAATTATTGAATGACCTTTTAATGAGATATATTTGATAATGACTTGATTATATCAATCATTTAAACAGGTAATAGAAATATTTTCATACCAGGAGTTATAACAAAAAATCAAATATTGAATTTAAACCAAATATTGTCTCGATGAGTGGATCAAGCAACTCCCAGAAGGAGTTCTTTTACATCAGTCTTAAAATAAATTCTTAGTAAAATATCTTTGATCAATTATCAAAAATATTATATGGTTTCAATTAGGTTATTTTGGTTTTTTTAAAAACATAAAAAAATTCATAATATTTCAAGTATAAATTCATACAAGTTAATTTAATGTTACCTATTTCTATTATGTTCTCTCATCCCATGCAATGCAATGCACATATTAGTATTCTTATATATATATCTAATTATACTTTATCCGTTCCATAAAAGATACAACATATACATATTTTGCAGTTCTATACATATGAATACAAATCTCGTTTGGTCGTTCCGTAATATGTATTTAGATTGAAATACGTATTGTATCTTGATCACAACCTTGATCAATTTCATAATTTATAGTTGAACGATTTCCATGATCGAACCGGCATTGTGATGATAACGTATTGTAAAATATATGACGATGATCGATGAAATCAACTCAAGGAACGAATAATGGAAATGTATAGGAACAAATAATATAGAGAAGTATGGATCTCTTATTAATTCACATAAATAATATATAATCCTTTCTATATAGTATCATCTATCTTATACACATTATAAGATAAATTCAGTAATGTTCATCATATTTATAACATTGTATTTAATATTCAATTGTCCTCCAATTATAGCGATGGCAGTAACTGAATCGTGGTTGCCAGCCTTGAAAGTCAGGAGTCGCTATTGTACAATTTTGATTTTGGATGCCCAGGTCGTAGCATTTATATTGATATTTGAGGATCTAATACAGAACGAAATTTAATTAGCGGCATCTTTTTTGTCCCACCGTACAGCATCCAAATGGTTCCGTACGAACTAATATCAAAGCTTGTTCTGTGGGCCAACTTTCACATTAACCGCTTTGATACTAGCTTGTTTCTGTACACCAAAGCTTCAACCTTTCAAGTTCAGTCCATGAATGAATGCATCCATGTAACGCTAAAAAAATCTTACCTTTGTCTCTTAGAGTTCATGTACAGGTAAAAGGCAAACCACCTGGCCTTCAATGATACCTGAACATGACGATTTTTATTTGGCGCTTCTACAACGGACCGTGAATGACTATTCATGAGCCGGGTTCGGTTCGATTCTCAAAGCAGTCTAGAGATCCGTTTGATTCAGATCTCATCTTTTGACCTTTAAGTTAAATTGCAAAGTGAGCTCATCTTTCAACTTTGTAGTCAAATTTCAAAGGCACTTGAGCAATAACTCTGTCTGTTGCATGTCAGAGTATCCTATGTTGATCTTTCATTGATTCAACTTGTACCATTTTATTCAAAAGGCGGTGAACAGCCTTTTACCCTTTAATTGCAAATGTGCAAAAGTACAGGTTCCATCACTGTCGCTATACAGAAATTAAGGTTGTTCATCTTTCTTGCACATGCCAGCGGCCTGGTTTGGATTGAAAGCTTGACAGTTGAGAATACAACCTAACAAATTTGAATTTGAAAACTTAAAATAATATTTATATAATTATATATTATTATTTTTTATTATAAATTGATTTGAAATTGAAATCATAAAGATTTAATACAATATTAGAACCAAGAAAATCCAACGGTCCAACAATCCATGTCAACCAAATATATGTCAGCCCCCCAAGAAAAAAAAAAAAAAAAAAAAAAGAAGATTTGAATACAACCTACATTAAAATTTGGGCCGTTATCTCATTGTCAATTAATTTTGAGATAAAACCTGTCAGAGATAATAAACTCACAGCGAAATTTGTATATATAACCTATAACAATATAAATAGATTATAAACATTTTCTTTTATTATCAATTGGTTTTAAAATTGAAACTCATATTTCTACCGTTAGTGTTAATACTTACTGCATGAGTAGAAAATTTGTGGTCGATTGTCTTTTCATTAAATTGTTGTAAATAACGACTACCAGAAAACCTATTAATTGCTTGGTACGTACACTGCTGCACTAGTGATCACGAAGAATCTCTTCAGCTGTATAAATTAGTATGTCTGCAGAAGCAAAAGAAACTCATCAGCTCTATCTTAGTACTTAAAATGGGGGCAATATTTTTGTACGCCATAGTCCCTGCAGTTTTGTGCTTCATTTTCCTTAGAAATTTCGTCAACCACAAAAACACGGCCGGATTAACAAATTGGCCTCTATTAGGCATGTTACCGGGTATACTGTCAAACTATGGTCGAAGTCTGGATCATTTCGTCGAGTTGGTAAATGGAAGTCCGGATGGCGTTTTTTTGATCAAAGGCCCTTGGTGGTGCAACTTAGATATGCTAATTACGTGTGATCCCGATGATGTGCAGTACATGGCAAGCACAAAGTCTTCGAACTTCATCAGAGGGCCTAAGTCGAAGAAAAACTTCGATCTTTTAGGTGATTCGGTGTTCAATGCAGAGGGCGCGGAGTGGAGTTACCATTTAAGGATCGTGCGAGGTTTCTTCAATGGTAAGCAGTTTATGGATCATTGGACGAATGCCATTTTAGATAAAGTGGTCAGATCATTAATCCCAGTCCTTGATCGCGCCTCAGCAGCTTCTAGTGAAGCTCCGCAGGCAGCCATCGATTTACAGGAGTTGTTCCAAAGGTTCTTCTATGACTTGTCGTCTCAAATGATATGTAGCCATGATCCTAACAGCCTCTCGTTGCAATGGCCGGACTTGTCGGTTGTTAGAGCCCTTAGTCAGGCGATGGAGGTTGTGTATCTTCGCCATATTTTGCCGGAAAGTGTTTGGAAGATACAAAGGATGCTAGAATTGGGGGAAGAGAAGAAGATGAAAAGGGCCGAGGAGATCCTGCATAGTGTGGCAAGCCAACTTGTTTCCAAGAAACATGAGCAATTGGCAAGCGGAGTTGGTAACGACTATGATCTGATAACAACTTATATAAATGGAGACAAAGAATTCAAATCAGGGAAAAATGATGAACTTCTCGAGGCTACTGTTATTGCTACGTTTTTAGCAGGAACCAACACGGTTGCATCAGCTCTTACTAGCTTGTTCTGGCTTCTCTCCCAAAACCCAGCAGTCGAATCGAAGATCAAGGATGAACTCAAGGAGAATGTGTCAGAAGACAAAAAGACGAACTTTCATGTCTGCAACAGGGAAGAGCTTAGCAAGTTGGTGTATCTACAGGCAACAGTATGTGAAGTTTTGAGGTTATATCCGCCGGTCCCTACACAAACCAGGTCTTCACTCGAACAGGATTGCCTTCCAACAGGCCATCAAGTCGATCCTAAGATGACTATTCTAATATCGGTGTATGCGATGGGAAGGTTAAGGTCCCTGTGGGGAGAAGACTGCTTAGAGTTTAAACCTGAGAGATGGATTACAGATTCCGGTGAAATCAAGTACGAGTCGCCTCACAAGTTCTTTACGTTCAACTCAGGATCCAGAATTTGCCTAGGGAAAGACTTGGCTCTTTTTCAGATGAAGGCTCTCGCAACCACTATGTTGCTTAATTACGATGTCCAAGTGATTAATGGACAAGATGCCGCTTGGATTTGCTCTATCATTCCTCAAATGAAGCACGGGTTGTATGCCAATATTAGCAAAAGATTGTCTCCAATATAGCATGTATGATGCTTAAAATTGCCCTGTATTTAGCATCAAGCAACGTATTGGCTGTAATATGCGTAATTTGTGATTGCCCTATAGAGGGTACAATTTGTTCGTACTGGACGAGATTATCTGAATTAATTGTTTTGTCATTTATAACGATTTGTATCCATGATATTGAAACACCTTCCACCTCCTCGATTCTCTCCTTCCTTATTTTTTCTTTATTCCACCGTTCAACACCATATGAGTAATTTGTCCTATGTGTAATTTGTCTATCGAGCGTACAATTTGTTCATTGGACGAGAATATGTGAATTAATTGCTTTGTCACTCAAAATGATTTGTATCCATGATATTAAAACACCGTCCACCTCCTCACTTCTCTCCTTCCTTATTTTTTCTTTATGCCACCACCATCCAAAACATGTTTCTTGCTTTTTATAGGTGTTTTATGTTTTGTCTCACCTGTCATCCTCTTCATCTACTCAGCATGGATTAGGAATTTTATGAAATATTACAAAAAAAAGGCAACAAAAATAAACAATTTATCAAAAAAAAAACATCAAATTTTAATAATAATAATAATTTATCAGTTTTTTGGTCACATGGACTATAAATACATTTCCTTGTGTGTGTTTTGTCATCTGTTTATTTCTGTTCTCTTTGCTATGAGGGATCGATCTTTGAACTCTTAAAATTCCACTTGGTGTTCAACGCCCTAAATGAGTTGTCATCAACCCTCTTCTAAATGATTTGTCGGGCCTTGTAAAGATATCCTCTCCATCTTCCTCATTGTAGCCTCCCACTCAACCCTCACATGCTCTGTGAGGTCGGACCTCCACCAATAAATATCCTAGACATATTTTTTTAAAATATAGATATCAATAAAAAAGTGAACGAGAACTAAAATCAATTTAAAAAATAAAATAAATCAAAGAGATGTTATACTTACTCTAAAAAGACTATACATCCTCGTCCTCAAAAATTGATGCCATGAACGATGAAATTAAGTCAATGAGTGACAATGACGTTTGAGAGCTTGTCTCATTGCCCGAAGGTGTAAAACCCATTGGTTCCAAATGGATATTTAAAATCAAGAAGGATTCAGAGGGCAATATCATAAGATTTAAAGCTCGTCTTGTCACTAAGGGCTACACTCAAAAGGAAGGCATTGACTTTAAAAAGACTTTCTCTCCGGTTTTATTGAAAGCCTCTCTCGGGATAATAATGACACTAGTGACACATTTTGATCTTGAGCTTCATCAGGTGGATATTAAAACAGCGTTTCTTAATGGAAACATTGAAGAAATAATTTATATGCAGCAACCAGAAAACATTGTTTTGGGAGATCCAAAGAAAATGGTTTGCAAATTAAAGAAATCTATCTATGGGCTCAAACAAGTTTCCCGTCAGTGGTATCACAAGTTTCATAATGTCATTACATCTTTTGGTTTTGAACCAAATATAGCTGATGACTGTATATACCATAAATTCAGTGGGAGTAAGCATATTTTTCTGGTTTTATATGTCGATGACATACTGCTTGCTAGTAACGATATAGGCTTATTGCAGAAACTAAGAGATTTCATTCAAAGAAATTTGAAATGAAAAATCTTGATAACGCCTCTTTTGTATTAGGAATTCAGATATATCAAGACCGCCTCAAAGGTGTTCTCGGACTCTCACAAAAGGGCTATATCGATAAGGTTCTTAAGAGATATGGCATGCAGTATTGTAAACCAGGTGACACCCCTGTTGTTAAGGGAGATAAATTTAGTCTCAATTAGTGCCCAAAGAATGGTTTTGAAACCAAAGCATGTTATGAGGCATCCAATCAAGGACTATGGCTGCGAAATTTTGTTACTGGACTGTGTATAGTGGACAACATTAAAAGGCCACTCAAGTTATTGTGTGACAACAGGTTATCAGTTCTTTATACTAAAAACAACAGCAGTTTGACCAAGGCAAAGCACATGGACGTCAAATTTCGAGCTGTGAAAGAAAGAGTACAAAAAGGACAATTGTCCATAGAACACATTAGTACTAACTCCATGTTTGCGGATCCGCTCACTAAGGGATTGCCACCCAAAGTGTTTCATGAGCATGTTGCTCATATGGGTGTCAAATCAGTTGAGGATTATGGTTTTCAATGGAAGTTTGTTATGTATTGTTTCTATGGTGTCAAACACATATTTGGTTTATTAAGTTTTTAAGGTTGTATCTGCAGATTTACAATTTTAAAGTTCAATGTACTCTTATAGTTTTGAGATTGATCACGATAAAGTTTCAGGTGAACCAGTTGGAAATAGACATTCTATTTCGGACCACACTTTATGTTATTTCCATGCTACACACCTATACTTGATCCATGTCATTGATTATATTGATATACGTGATCATTGTTGGATCTAGTTATGTCAATGTAACATAGATCTCTTTGATCCTATATTGATATGATTGATGGACCGGATTGGTTGATGACGATTATAAATTGATAGCATTCCTGAGCTCTTAAGGTTGCTGTGACATACAATACTAAGGTTTGTATATGTACATGAGTATGTCGTTCAAGTGGAAGATTGTTGGATTAATGGACTCATAGTACATATACATGGACAATTTAATTATACGGATTAAATGTATGTTATGTGCTATCTTACAGTTTGGCCCAAATATTAGTGGTCCTATGCATATTAATATTAAGTGTGCCAATACATCGTCATATAGAGTATAGGGCCCAATTGTGTAGATACCTACGGGCTTGATCCTAATTGATGATTAGGATTAAGCACCACTATATATATGAAGGTTATGATCCTCGGTTGGACACACGTTACATCTTTCTAGCATCCCATCGCGAGAGAGAGAAACCCTAGCGTGTGTATCAACTCGAAAATACCCTAACCCTAAGCAATCTCCATCCCGGATTAAAGGCTTGTTCTTATGGATTCAGGTACGCTTACGCTTATGATTTGTTCTAAATAATTCGATATAAAGATTACAATATTTATGGAATTTATTCCAACAACATGATTATTGCATGTTTTTTATGTGAAAAACATCTTTTCTAAATTTTTTTTGAATACTCTGCGACGGATTTCGTCGTAAAAGTTGATACATTGTGACAGATTTCGTGGCTATAAACCTTACAAAAACTTTAATCTTAAAATCTTTATCGCTACATTTTACACTTTTAAACAATCGTAATGATCAAAGTATGTTACACTATCAATAGTTAATTGATTGTATTTTTAATTTAAAGTGTGACACCTTATTTTGATCCTGACATAATATATACAACATAGAACTCTAATAATTCGAAATACCATATTGAAATGTATAAAAACTTTTAACTTGTAATTATCTTAATTTGATGTAATGATTTCAAACTTAAACTATAACATGATTATTACACGTTTTATATACGAAAAACCTCAATTTTGAATTTTTTTGAATAGTACGCGACGAAATCCGTCGTAAATTATAAACCTTTAGCTCTTAAACAATCGTAATGATTAAAATATGTTATAGTATCAATAATTAATTGATTGTATTTTTATTTTAAACTGTAACATCTTATTTTGATCCTAACATAATATATACAACATATACCTCTAATAATTCAAAATACAACATTGAAATGCGACAAAATAGTTAACTTGTAATTATCATAATTTGATGTAATGATTTCAAATTTATACTTGGAAATATACCCCGACGGATTCCGTCGTAAAATTTGATGCTATGCGACGGAATCCGTCGCAATGTATCAATTTTATCAATATTTGCCTGTTGGCGAAATGTTTGGGAATATTTATAATATTTTTTAAAGTAAAAATTGAATTTTATATAGAATTTGACGGCGGATTCCGTCATAAAAACTATAATTAATTTCAAAATTTGGAAAATTTTACTTGACTGATGTTGACTTTTAGTCGTTATTCGACGACTTTTTTTCCCTTCGTAGATTTTAATTTGACATGCATATGATGAGGGTCCCCCTTATAAATCCAAGCATTATTTTGACATGTTGAACGCCTCGCAGTCTCCTCTGTACGATGGTTGCAACTTGTCTTTGTTTGTCATTGCTTCTCGGATTTTGACTTTGAAATTGAATATAACCTACCTTATTGAGCGGTGGATGGAATTCGCAAGCTGTTGAAGGACGTGTTCCTTCCCGATAATATCATGAAGGACGGGATATATGATATCAAGTCTCTCATGAAAAGGTTGTATATACTTGTAGAGAAGATTGGTTGTTGTTCTAATGGTTGTATGTTGTTTTGGAAAGATTCTACGGGGTTGGAAAGAAATGCAAACCACTATAAGAAGAAGAGGAGATGTAAGGGTTGTTCTACTGTGAGTGTTTATTGGTATTTTTTGCTAACTCTTAGATTACAACGGTTATATGCAAACAGCTCAACCAGTGAGAACATGACTTGACATGCCTTTTCACGTCGATCTGACAGAATGATGGCATATCCTTCTAACAACGATACTTGGAAACACCTGGACCAGAGTTTTTTGGCCTTTGGGACGGAGCCACGCAATGTTCGTCTGGGACTTTGCACCGTTTAGGAAGTCGAAAAAAGAGTACTCTTGTTGGCCCGCCATTCTCACATCTTACAACCTTTCTCCCAGTATGTGCATGAAGAGATCATACTTATTCCTGAATATGATCATTCCTAGACCAAAGAGTCCTAAAAAAAATCTGGATGTATACTTGCAATCGCTGATCAAGGAGCTTCAGATGCTGTGGGAGGTAGGGAAGCCGACATACGACGTTCATAAGCGACAAACCTTTCAGATAAGGGCTTGTTTGTTTTGGACCATTAGTGATTTTCGTACATATGGGATGTTATCTAGTTGGAGCATTGCTGGTCGTTTGGGTTATCCTAATTGCATGGAGAGGACGAAGTCATTCATTCTACCTCAATAATGGGAGGAAACATTCATGGTTTGATTGTCATCGTCGTTTTCTGTCATTGGGAGACTCTTTCACAAAGAACAAGAGTGGATTTAGGAAGATCATGATTGAGCCCCCCCCCCCCCCTTCTGGATTTGTAGTGGAGATGAATTATTTCAAGTCGTTTAGGGATTCTTACCACGATAGAGCTTTTGCAATATTACCTTTCATCGAATGTAATTGGTTTTCATAGAAGACACAATTGAAGTACGAGGAGTATTTTCTGGGAGTTTCCGTATTGGAACGTGTTTGATATCAGCTCAAGACAATATCAGCTCAAGAAAAATTTTAGAACTCTACTAAAAGAGACCTCAATTTCACGTGCTTAGAAGTGTTGGTAATTTTGGTAAGCCACAGAATATGAGAATAATGATGATGATGACCACGACAACGACAATGAAATAGAAAAAGAACAAGAGAAAGAAGAAGCTGAAGAAGAGGTTGAAACAGAAAAGGAGGATGAAGAAAAAGAAGAAGAGGAAACATAAGAAGAGGAAGAAGAAGAAGATGGGGAGGATGAATAGAATGATGATGATGGGGAGGATGACGAAGAAGAGGAATAAGGTTTTCCTAATGAAAAAGTGTTTTTCAAAATATGAAAATCACATAAGTTTGGAACTTGCAATAATTATTTCATATCAAATGAATATTGTTTGAGTATTTTGTATTATTTCAAATGACTTCTTCTAGCAAATCTAGAGACAAGCGTCAGCCTCTCGTGGAGGCTCAACATCACGTGGAGCCTGTCGTGGAGGCTTAGCATCGTGTGGAGCGTAAGTCTCACGTGAGGGAAGGAGCATCTATCGAGGTTCCGATCCTAACTTGGCGATCACTTCACGGGCCCTACAGTCTGATGTCTCTCTACAGTTTAACATCATGGCCCCAACCATAAGCTATGATCAATTACGAGAGAAAACAGAGGCATCACAACCATCTCCACTCGTATCTACCACTGGACAGTCTTCTAGAGGTGGTAGTAGACGTTCTCGTGGATCTCACGGGACAGATCCTGATCCGAGCAGTCCTCTACATCCAGATAGACATTGGTAAATATTTATTTGTATCGATCTTTATGATTTTATTTCATATTTTCTTTCCTCGTATTTTTCCTAATGTCATTATCGTACTTCAAATCATTTATAGGTTTCATCATGGTGATGTAGCTAGAGAGACTATTGCATTATTCCAGACCTCCTATGAGGAGCCATGGATGAACTTTGGAGAGATCCCTACTGTTGTTCAGGATCATATGTTTGGACATTTCTCGGTATGTGTTTAAGTTTAATTTTTCATTCGTTATGTTTAAAATTTTTAGTCCTTTTTATATATAGTTTTTAACTTTTCAAATTCGTTATTTGAAGACTTTGTTTAGTTGGGATTCCTCCTTTGATTCCCAAGTACGTGCAGCTTGGGAAGCAAATTTGCATACGCGTATGCACGATTTAATGTACAAGTCGCGACTGATTCTTCTGGGCTGCGACAACGCAAATTTGACGTTGTTGGTTTTCGACTCGTAGAGCGATATAACATGTCCGATGACATCTTGGAGAGATCAAGAATTAACACCAGGAATCGATCTCAAGGACAGGCAACGCACACCCAGGGTTGTGTCTCTACCCTCACCGTCGCATAGAAAATGGTAAGTATTTTATATTTAAGTTAAATTATTTGACATCGTTAATTTTATAAAATGTTGTCAAATTAATTATTTGTATTATTTTTCAGGAGACATGTCTGAAGAGAAAGGTGACGGAGTTCGAGATTTTTGTGGAGACCCATAAAAAGTCGGGTACACCTAACATTGTGAAGGCAAATATTAGCGGGAAAGTCACTAGTGGACATTTGCATGATCGACGAGATGACTACTCGATTTCGGATAAAATTTTTACTCATTTATTTTACTACATGTTACTTTTAATTTTTTTTTATTTAGCTAACCCATTATTATGAAATTCATTGAATTTATTTTTGGAGCGATTCGCTCAACTTCCAGAGTCCCTCAACTCGTCCATGGATCCGAAGACCTTCCACCAGCAGCTTGCAGCAGGCAACAACCACTTCCCAGATATACATTGAGGTGGTCAAGCCACAGAAGGGGAGGGTGTACGGGGTTGAGTCAACTGTAAGCCTATTCTATCCAAAGAGCCAGCTGTCTGCTATCTTCATGTTATCGTTAGAGTCTGCTCATGGCTTTGGAGTATCATTGGAGGAGCATCAGTCCTTGCAGCAAGACATGGAGTGGATGCAGTCTCACATTGCTTTCTTGATTAGACATATTGGAGTGAACCCTGATAGCACCTGTCAGGCTGAGACTGGGAGTGGGGTGTTTAGATTCTCCCGGGTCCAAACGAATATTCATGCCTTCCGGAACAACGACATCCCGAATTAGATGTTTATGTTTGATTTGGGTTTGGATTTGTATCCGTTAAACATGTATCTGTATTATAATGAGTTTTTTTTGAATTTTCAATCATTTTTTTGTGAAAAAAATTTAAATCCATCCCAATAATTAAATTTAAGAAAAATAATTAAATCCAACTTTTGCGACGACTTCCGTCGTAATTTTTTTAAATAAAAAAACTTTTGCGACGGAAACAGTTGTAAATTTTGATTTCTTTTGCGACGGTATCCATCACTAATATTATCATAGTATTTTAAATAACAAAAATTTATATATAAGAAATAATTTTAAAAAATATGGAATTTTGATGGAATTAAAATATATCCGTCGCAAATTAAGATGGAATTTCGAGATAGAATTTTCCGACAGAAAAAGTCAATCCGTCGCTTAAAATATTTGAGTTTACTATGGCTTCATCTAAGAAATGTGATTTTGCTGTCATTTTTTATGATATTTTTTATGATAGATGTTCCCATCGCAAAGTTTGCAACGGATTTTTCCCATTTTGCGATGGAAGATGAAGTGGAAAAATCCATCGTTTTTCACATTTGTGATGGATTGTTTTCATTTTTGTCGTAAAATGGCCATTTTTTTTTATTTTTTTGGTTAGTGTCACATATTTTTAGCATGTGGAATGCTTTTCTTCTGGTTGAAAAATGAAAGATAAAGCTTCAATAGGAATAATAAGATGAAGACACGTGTCACAGAGGTTGGGTGGTTAACTGGACTGTCTTGTTTCCTTTCGCAGAGGGAAGAGGGAGAAGTTAAAATTCATTAATGAAACGGGAGAATGAGAGAAATATTGCTTTGACTTGTCCTTGTTGGTATAAATAATGGGGTTATGAAAGTATATTGAATAAGGTGAAATATGAAATTGAGATAGGGAGTAGAGTGTAAATGAAAATATGAGAGAGGCTGATTTCTATGTAGAAGATTTACGAAGGGACAATATGTACTATACAAGTCCAGTAGGCCCTCTATTAATATACTTGATGAATCCACAAATCATTCTTAATTTCACACGAAACCCGGGCACAGAGATGGCGCGGTACCATGAACATCATCTCAGGCTCAAACAAAAGAACAGAACAATCGTTCTCAAATTGAATTACATAGTATTGAATGAAACTTCTTATATTAGTCAATTTGTGAGTCAAAGAATATCATATCCATATCTTGATGTTTTATATTTAGGGATAAAAATCCTTTGCAAATCAGAATGTATCAAACAACAAAGCATTGAGGTCGTTCTGATATTAATTGTTAAATCTAAGATCTAATAAACTGAAAACGAAAACATTAGATCGTATCTCCTATCATGATTGTTAAGTACACTTTCACTGAATGGTGATGATTGCAAGCGAAACTCCAATGATGTGTTTAACCGGAGGAGAGCACTTGACTTAGATTTGTATCTCAACCTATTTATAAACTGTTAACCATCGTAACAGTTATCATGATTTATGAAAAATATTCATTAGAATATATAGGAAAGTGGAGATATAACGGTTAGTTAATCTTATAATGAAGATATAAAACTTGGATCACTAAATTCATATTAATAATAATATGAACATGAAATTCTCATCCCTATAGCTAGTCCTTCTACTAAGTCCCATAGTTCTTTATCATGAACATGAACTTGACCCTTGAATGTAGGATATCTTGCAGCATTAGCACGTTAAAACATGAGTGCATGTCATTTTGACTAATCTCAATGTAGGAAGATCACACACCGAACCACAAGAAAAAAAAGTTAAGTAGTTGATCGGATCAACATCATATCCAATTAAGTATTTGAAGAGGAAAGACAGAGCTGCCTTATTCCCGACATATCCATAAAGATTTCAAGATGTACCATACTTTGACTTACAGGATAAAACTACACTCAAGAAGACACGTTACAAACTGATTAAACCATTGTTCAATTCTTGTCGATGGGTATATTATATCTCAATTCGTTTTCCTTAGCTTTGAATTGAACCATAGGTTGCTTAAGATGATCATATTAATGGGTTTTTGATGTAGGAAGATTTTAATTTTAATTTTTTTTTTTTTGTATTTTCGAAATTTAGTTCTTTGTAGTTGTTTTTAGATTTTGTTTCTTCTAGTTTAATTAATTAGGGAAATAAGGGTTTCGTATGTTTATCTATTGAGAAAAGAGATAGGGTTCTCTATTTATCGATAATTATCGTGATGAAAATGGTAATGAATTGAAAGAAGTCATATGATGTTTATAGCAATGATGGATCACTCGAATCCGACATCAAGGTGGATGATTCACCGAAGGAGACTATAATCATGATCGAGTCACGAAAAGAAGTCATCCATTCGATAGAAATTCAACTACTTATCATCAAAGTATTTGTGGATGTGGCAGAACCTCAATATAATTGGCTTGCTTTGAAGTCCTTCGTGATCATGATTCCCGCATCAATATTTCCCAGAGATGATTCATCCGTACGTAGTAACAATTAATGAAGGGGATACATTGAAGAAAACTGGAAGAACCAAGACGAAATAAAAATCATATTTTGGTTTGCTCGTAATTTCAAGATTCATTGTCACGTATGTTGCAATAACTCAGCCTGCAGTTATCAAACTCGAAACCTAAACTTATGAGACAGGTTCTCAAGCGTCAGATCATGACCCATCCAAACTCCGTCCTGATCCAAGCCTCACCACAGTTTGACCAAATTGGTTCTTGTAACATACTTCTACTATTTCTTACTACAATTCTTAAAGCACACTTTCTTCATCCTATATAACACATCACACTTTCGTAAATAATACTATTCAACATTATTTTTTATGATCTTGGTTTTAGTATTCATATCAAACATTATTATGATCATATCATAAGTATTCATTTTGTATTCAAAACATCAATAGAGAGAACTTAGTAATTCTCAAGAGGAAGGAAAAAATTCTCAGGAATGCAAAAGCCTGATGGTTCAGATTCTTCAGAACCTCGGTGCGTGTTGAGCTTCAATATGGAGGCACGATCTCTCAAGCTACAACATATAATCTAATAGTAAATTTTAAAGAAATACAAACCAACTCTCTGTGAGGCCTTTGCAAGTCTGTAGCGAATCACAAATCTTTTGCTTAACTTGGCCTAGGATATGTGTTCACTATGCAGATCTCAATGCAGATTAAGGGCCAAGGATTGCAAGAATCCATCAGTACGGTCGGAACTTCCGAGCAGCACGAAGCTGCTGTATCCGCTTCTTATCCTCCTCAAACTTGCTCTGCAGCTTCATAAGTTCTGCAAGATCGAAATAGGATGATCAACACTGTAAATCGAAAGCTAACTTTTCAGGGAAAAAAGGATAAGATGACAAAGAAGCAAATATATTTGTCTGTCTAGGTGAGCAGACAAAAGTCGCTCCAATATCTTAAACCAAAATCAGATTGATAGGATCAGGATGACTTTGGCTTCCTAGATGAAGAAGTTGGGATCAGAAACAACAGCTCATAGTTACACAACAAAGGACACATTCAGGAAAACTTATATGCAATCAAGTGAATAAGGATTTGGCAATGATTTAGGGCATCAAGATATATGGATGAGGATATATCACTTGTACTGGGTACGTAAACACTACAAAGAAGAGGAAAATGCAGCCATGTCATGCAACATGGAGACAAGCTATGGCGAGAAAATAAAGAAGCACCACTGAACTTGAAATTTAAAAAACAAATCAATCAATCGTGTATACCATGAACTACAAGATTACATCAGATATCTGACTACAGCATTGGGTTAGACTACACATACCAGTTCTCAGGCCTTCCCTTCTTTGAAACCGATAAAAATCCAACCCGACATCCTTGCTTTTCTTTTGGGCCATTTTCTCAAGAACAGCAGTTTGGTTAACCGAGCCCACAGCAATACCACTTTCAGGGTCTGTAGTCTTCTTTCCACCCTTGCGGTGTACTACAACAGTCCACCCCCCTTCGGCAGCTTCTTCCTCTCTCTTTTTCCTTGCCTGTATGTGGAAAAGTAAAGCAGTGTCATTGTTTCAGCTAAACCTAAACATGATCATTGGTTGTACAGTCACTATGAAAAGCATTCAATCAACAAATTATGCAAGAAGATAATTACAATGTAGTATAAAATCTAATGTTCAACTCTACCTGCTCCTCTTGTGTCTCATGCTCGATTATAAAGTCATCGATTCTTTGTTGCAACACCTTCAAACCAGGTCTATTTTCATTGTATTCCTTCAACCATTCTGTAATCAACTCCCAAAGAGGAAAAAGGTAAACTCACAAAGTAGGAAACCAGAAATTTGACAAAAAAGATGTTTGCAAGATCATCACAACCTGCTCAGCCTGAGAACATATAAACATTGAAAACCATCTATAAATCTTCTACTATAACTTGTCATAAAAATTTAGCCTCACAAGTTCCAAACCAAGCTGAATATTTTCTTTTACAATGCCAAATGCTTGAGCATAGACAGATCCGCCACAAAATGAAGGAAGTCAATTTGTGCAGGCAACCATATTCCCCTAATATCAGAGGACGCCATAAATTCTGGATATAAAACATATTCTGTAACCAGGATGATTCATTTAAGAAAATTTCAAGGAATCTACTAGCAGACAGAAGAGAAGTATGCCAAATATGTGAGTGAAAGCTTGGTCATTCGAGTCCTTTCTTGTATTCCATGTGGATGATCTGTGCCTACTCATATATTGCCACGACATATTGTTCTACCCAAACAATATAATCCATGTTTGAACAAAAGAACTAGCATACACAAATGGAAACTAGAATGACATACTTTTCATTCCTCTCGAAGAATCATCCTCCCCAGAAGAGATCCGATAAACCCTTATTGGTTCGGCTCCTCTTCCTTGAGGACCAGATTCCTTTTCAGACGAGAGACAGTCCTTGCTTTCACTTATATAAGCTTTCTTCTTATTACCTGCAAAGTAAACATTTTAAAACAAGATATGATTGAGGCTCCACGATAACCTTTAGAACAGGAGAACTAGACCATTCATTTGTGCGGCATGATCATCAAAAAAGATGGATAAAATAAGATACAAAAGAATGACATTCGTTTGCTAATAGAATATAAGCTATGAGGTACATATACATACATCACGGTGATCCCAATTCCATCAATTAACTGACATCAAATTCAGAATACACTCGACCTACTCAAAACTTGTAATATTTTCATCCTAAATTTAAAGGATCTGAAATAACACAACTCCTATTCAATAAAACAACAGAAAATAATGCCTCGGAAAGACAGAAATGGGCAAGATACTTAAAATTCAAAAAAAAAAAAAAAATAGAACGAAAAAACAGACACATTGCAACAAGAGGGTTTCACAGATGATTTCCAGTGGTCAACATGAAAAGGTCAATGGGTCATATTCATCATCATCACATTACCTGTGTTCATTGTATTTGTAATTTTTACAAAATGCAGAAAACCCATAAAGACAAAGTGCAATCTGATACATAATTATCCACAAAAAGCTAAAATTTTCACTTCGATTAACAATATTACTTCATCTATAGAATCCGACTCGAGAACTACAAAAACAAGACAAAAGCAGCACAACCTTTGAAAATTGAGAGAGAAAACAACACATACTCTTGTGTTTCTTCTTCCCCGAATTCGACTTTCCTTCATTCTTACTCATCTTCTTTTTTTAATTCACCTACATCAAGCGAAACCCATCTCAGAATTCGATTCGAAAATAAGCTTCAAACACAAATCAATGGATTGAACACAATTTGGATAAAGGTGAGAGCTTACGTGAATTGAGAGGAAGAAAGGAGCAGTTAATTCGAGGTGGCGAGCGCGGTGTAGAGTGAAATACGAGGGTTTAGGGTTTTGCCGGGATCTGGGTGGAGCGCGAGGGGATGAAGAAGCTAGGGTTCAGCGTTATTCCTCTCGCTACGATGACGAAAATAACAAGAACTCGAGGATAAAAAAGACATTTGTATTTCTTATAAAAAAACTCAGGCCCACTGTTTCATTCCAACAATGTGCATGAAGGAATGAAACAGGGCAATTGTTATTTTTTATTTTTTCATAACATAGAATTGAAAAAACACCATTCAAATGATGTACTATTTCATTCCTTTAGGCGCACTGTTGCGTGTGTTAGTTTTTCTAAAAAAAACAAACAAGTAAATCCAAAAATCAATCAAACCCAACCTTAAAACTAAATTATTATAACCCAAACAAGTAAATTAGAGTCTTCAATCACTAAACACGATCAAGGAACAATGATTTTATAATTAGCGTTTCCTAAATTCAAACAGTACGTTTGAAGGAATGAAAAGTTTGTTTGAAGAAATGGAACAATACGTCTATTATTTTTTTCTAAAAACAAACAAATCCCGAAAATTAATCAAACCCAACCCTAAAACTAAATTACTCTAACCGAAATAAGTAAACTAGAGTCTTCAATCACTGAACACAATCAAGAAACAATAATTTTGTAGTTAGGGTTTTTAAAATGGTCGAAACTGAATTTTATTGAGAGGTTTTACGGATGAATTGCTACGAATCCATCTATAAAAAGGGAGGAAAAACGGAGGGCAATGACACTAATCTAACACATAACAATATAATGTAAATAGAGGGAGATATACATGTACATATAGAGCTTAGACTGTAAATTAGAGAAAAGAAAACATACCCTGTGAATTAATCCAAACAGCCAGTCCCTGCGGCTGGCTGACGACGCCTAGACGGTTGTGCGGCTAGTGACGGAGGATTTCTGTGCAGTGCTACGGCGGGCGACGAGGTTGGTGCTCCGGCAGTGCTGCGGCTGAGCTGAGGAAGACGACGCGGCTTGGAGGCGAGGCGGCGTGGCTGTGACTGACGGCGGCGTGGCAGTGGTTGGGACGGGCTGCGGGGTTTGAGGCGCGGTGGCTGTGCTTGGGTGACTGCCTGGCTGCGGCGGAAGAAGGGAGGAGGAAGTAAAGAGAAGAGGAGGCGAGGTAGACGAGGAGGAAGTGACGGGAAAGAGGAAGGAGAAAAGGGTTAGACCCAAGTATTGGGCCTAAACTCCATTGGATCAAAAACCCAATAGTCCACTTCATTCAATTCAAGTCTATTTCCTTCCAAAATCTAATTTTGTTTTATTTTTTTAAAATTTATTTATTTTAAATTTATTTTATTAAATGTATGTTTATTCTCTAAATATTAATATCATGAACTAAATTTTATATATTATTTATTTATTTTATTTATATATATATAATTTATTTATTTTATTTTTATATTA
>LIEC01012220.1:53191-95091 GCA_001925005.1 Drosera capensis | reverse complement strand
TTTTCTGTACCACCAATCGGTGTAATTGGTGATGACGAGGGTAATTTCCTGATCATCGGGAAAGAGCCTGTTGATTGTGATGAAGAGTGGCAGAAAGCCGTCATTAAAGTCGTGAAAGAAGTGGCCTGGGAACTCTCCTATGCTGAACACCAAGGCCAGTGTAGTATGTTGTACTTCGCAAGTAGCATTCAGAGGAGTTGACGTAAGAGCGATCTCTCGTATGTTGGACACTGCATTATAATCTTGTTTGCGTGGATACGGGCGGATTTTCTCTAATACAGGTGGATCAGTTGAGGAGCCTCCAATTGTGAAGAACTTCGCAGAGGCTGGCTCCAAGATCGTCGGATGCTTCAGGCGGCACCAGTCGTATGATCACATGTGATCATTAGTTTGCCTGGCTTCTGTTGGACTTGCAGCCTCGATCTAGTTTTATGCTCTGAAATGCAAAAAAGGTCTTCGAGTATATCAGAACTGGTGAATATGATACCAACAGAACCTTGCCAAGTTAATGTAATGAAATTTTTTGCCATATTTCCTTTGATTCATTGGTGTTGCATTCCGTTAGAAGATTGATTGGAAGTTTATTTCCTAATAAACAAGGTCTTAAGTATCGAGTTTTATAGGAAAAATAAAAAGTGAAAAAATCTGTTTCTATTCGAATTCAATCCGATTCGAATCCAGGTTTAGTCAAGACCCTTATGATCCAACTCAACCAAAAAAGGAAACAAGATTACAATGTATGGAGATCATGTTTTTTTCTTTTTTCGAAAATCTGATGGAAAAGATTTGATCGTTTGCTAGATGATCAAAATGCTTCATGCAATTCAACTCAATTTGAGAGCATTTTCATGAGAGAAAGCATTTGATGATCATTTACCATGTGATACAGCTTGAATGTTACGCCTAGATGTTCTGATGATCAACAGCACAGCCATCTACAAAAACGAAAAACAACAACAGGAATCGAGCAAAAATACTTCTCTTTAATAGATTATGTTATGTATTACGTATTCCATATTCTATATTCCGTATTCTGTATTCCGTATTTCATATTCTGTATGAACTATATATATATATTCAAGGATGCCCGGACCTTTTCTCACATATGGTATCAGAGCTACCATCCTCTCTTCTCTCAAACCCTAGTTCCCTCTTCCTCCTCCTTCCTCCTATACCACCACAAGCAGCCGTCGGCTAACTTCAGGCCGTCGTCCTTCTAGGCGCTGTTCAACCTAGATTCGCAAGCTTCAAACTCTTGCTGCTACGGATTCTTCAATCTCAACCTAGATTCGGCGTCGCAAGCTACGGATTCTTCAATCTCAACCGCTCTTCTTCAACCTGCTCTGCTCTGGCTCCGGTCGTCGCCTCAAGCTTCAGATCTCAAAGTCTTCATCCCAGATCTCAAATCTGAGAGCTGGTCGTGAGCTGCTCGGATTCTTAAAGCTGCTCGGGTTCTAAAAGCTGCTCCAGATCTCAACTCTTCAAGCTGCTCGGATTCTAAAATCCTGCTCGTGAGCTTCTTCAGATCTCGGGTTCTGCTTCTTCGCTGCTTCTTGGCTTCTTCTTTGCTTCTTTGCTTCTTCATTGCTTCCTCTCGGATTTGTGCTTCTTCGCTGCTTCATACAGATTTGCTGGCTGCTTTAGGTTGTGTTTAGTGCTGTTTTGCTTCAGGTGTTTGCTTCAACAGATTGGTGTTAGGTGTTTGCTGGCTGTTTTGCTTCAGGTGTTGCTTCATAAAATTGGCGTTGGTTCCAAATTCCAAAGCCTTATACAAAGATCCGACAGCTACTGAGATTTGCTTGCTTGCTGTCGGATTTGCTTTCTCGATTTGTTTGTTGTTTGCTGTTGGATTTGTTTGTTGTGAGGACAGGTTCTTCATATTTTCGAGCAATCTTTGTTTGCTGCCTTACTGATTCAGTAACTACGACATCAGGACAAAGCAGTTACAGTTATGTCTTCATCTCCATCCTTGACTTCAGTAGCTTCCATGGCGGTGACTTCGCCTATGGCTACCTCCTAGCCTCTACTTTCTTCTTCGGCCCGCCCCACGACGCCGCAGTCGGGTTTTCACCGATCACAGATCACTTCCCAACGGATCTACACAAACGAGATCATGCCGTCTCCCTCTTCGACGATCTTCGCTACTGCATCAGAGGGGTTTCCTCCTCAGTTTTATCATTCCAGTTCTTCCGTTGCATCTCTTATTCCGAATATGAGTTATAATCCATCGTCAGTTAATTCGGTGGTCACGATAACTCTTTCGGTTGTCGAAAATTATCTTGTTTGGCGTTCACAAATGGAATCATTCCTCATGTCCTATGGCTTCATTGGTTTTGTGGACGGATCCGTTGTTTCTCTTCCCATGCACTTTCTTCAGGCATCTTCTGCACCGGTCCTTAATCCAGATTATTTCCAGTGGCAGCGGATTGATCAAATGGTTCGATCTTGGATCTTTGTTACTCTTTCCCGTGATATATTGGTGGAGATATTGAATCTCAAACTTGCTCGTGAGATTTGGGATAGACTCCATCACCGTTTCATGTCAGTTTGCATGGCTACGTCAATGGAATTAAAGCGGAAATTGACATCCCTTTGCAAGGCTTCGTCGGATTCCATGGAGAAATATCTCCGTGACATCAAAATCCTTGCGGGTTCATTGGCTACAATCAATTCACCTGTTTCTAACGCTGATTTGATTAAGCACACTTTGATGGGCCTTGGTACGGAGTATAAATCGCTTATTGCGATGTTTATGAACGCCTCGATTACTCCTTCGTTCGATGACATTCGATCGAAACTTCTTCTTCACGAGCAGCGTTTGAAATTACTCAGCTCTGCCTATCTTCCGCAGCATCAGGCCTTTGCGGCTGCTCCTCGCTCATCCGGAGGACGTGGTCGATTCAAGGGTGGTGGTTCGGGTGGTCGTTCTTCTCAGTCCCAGTCACGACGCGGATCCTTTCCGGGTCAGGTTTCCTGACCTTCGAAAGGGATACTTGAAGACCGTCCGACGTTGCTCCCCGACTGATCAGGTATGGCATCTTGCTCGTCTTCCGTTTCTTCGATGTCTACTGTTACCTTTTCATTTTATTCTACTAACCCGATTGGTTCACGTGTAGTACCCTCCGTCGGTTTGTCGTATAACAATATTGTCTGTCAAATCTGTTACCAAACTGGTCATCCTGCTTCTGCTTGTCCCTCTTGCTATGCTCCTCAGTCTGTCGAGGCTTTTACTACCGGTCTTACAGGTGGATCAAACGAGGCTGTATGGTATCCGGATTCAGGTGCATCGTCCCATATGACCAACATTGATGGTAATTTACTTTCTAAATCTACCTATACTGGTCGATCTCATGTTTTTGTTGCAAATGGCTCCAATGTTCCTATTATTCATGTTGGGCAATCTCGTCTGTCTACCTTATCAAAATCTCTTACCTTTTCCAATGTCTTACATGTCCCCACACTGCAATCTAATCTATTATCTGTTCAGTATCTTTGTGAAGATAATGATTGTACTGTCATATTCACTAAATATGCTGTTTCTGTGAAGGATATTTCAACGGGTCGAACACTCCTTCAGGGCCCTAGTAAAGGCTGTGTCTATCCCCTCTCCATTGCCACTGCCTCCCCTCCGCTAGTATCAAGTACATCTCAGTCTGTTACTCTTACTGTGTCCGTTGCCCCTGGTTCGACGTGGCATCGCAGACTCGGTCACTATGGTTCATCCACTCTTCGTAGACTTAGGAGTAATAAACATGTTACCTTTTCTGATATATTTATGCATAATTGTATCTCTTGTCGTTTGGGCAAGTCTCAACGTTTACCATTTCAACCTGTATTACATAAGGCAACTTCTTCTTTGTTCTTAATTCATTCTGATACTTGGCAGTCCCCTATTGTATTCAATCTATGTTTTCGTTACTATGTTTCATTTGTGGATGATTTTACTAGATTTGTGTGAATTTACCGAATGAAGCAAAAATCAGAATTTTACTCTAATTTCTTAAATTTAAAAAAAAAATGGTAGAAAATGTTTTCGATCGTAAAATCAAAATATTTCAAAGTGATGGTGGCTTTCATCTCATTTTTGGGTGGACGCGGCCTACACCGTCACATACATCATTAATCGTCTTCCAACTTCTTTTTGGAAAAACATTTCCCCATATGAAAAACTTTTTGGTTATCGTTCTCGTTACATCTTTTTACTTGTTTTTGGGTCTCGATATTTTCCAAATTTCTTTGCCTCTCCCTCCAACAAATTATCTCCTCGTGCGGTCGAATGCGTCTTCATTCGTACATTTGGTCTCGCAGTTTATACAGTCACCGCGTACTTCTCACTTTCTTGATGTTCAGCGCATTTACAGATATTTGCAGGGTACTGTTTCCTTTGGTATCTCCTTTCGTCCCTCGGATATCTCCTTTTTAGTGGTTTATTCAGACTCGGATTGGGCCGGTTGTCCGGATAATGCACGCTCTACTACAGGTTCTGCGATTTACTTGGGTTCTAATTTGATATCTTGGCAAGCCAAGAAATAACCTACAGTCTCTAAATCCTCCATGGAGACCGAATATAGGGCGGTTGCAAATACGGTTGCGGATACACTTTGGATCCGTTCCTTGTTGGCAGAGCTTGGTTTTCCTCTTGTCAAGCCCGTCGATTATTCTGTGATAATGTTTCAGCTTCGTATCTAGTCCTGAACCCGATCCTTCATGCACGCAGTAAACATGTAGTTGTTGATTATCATTTCGTTCGGGAGCGGGTGTCTTATGGAGACTTGGTTGTTCGTTATGTTCCCACTCATCTCCAGCTCGCCGACATCTTCACCAAGGCCTTATCCTCGGATCGGTTTGAGTTTCTTCGTTCCAATTTGGACGTTGTTCCCCCGCACAAATTGAGGAGGATAATAGATTATGTTATGTATTATGTGTTCCGTATTCTATATTCCGTATTCTATATTCCATATTTCGTATTCTGTATGAACTATATATATATTCAGAAATCATAAAGGATGCCCGGAGCTTTTCTCGCATACTCTCCACATACAGCAGCTTCTTCTTCATTGTTCCTCTTTTTGTTGTTTCCTCTAGTCAGCTAGCTGCTTTGCTCACATCAAAACCAAGAATAAATTTCTATGTTCACCTCTTTGATGCTGATATTTAGAATGTTGAGATGTGTCGGTTGGCGTTTTCGGCGCCGTGATTCGTACGTAGATGGTGCTTTTTCTTTTTCTTTTTTTTTTTTCCTTTTTTTTTTGAGGAAAAGGAGGAGAATAAAAGGAGAAATAGACAGTAGTCAACCAAGAAGAGCTGAAATTTACTTTTGGCGTTGGATCTGGTGCTTCAGGTAGGTGCACTTGGTTACTTTATACGTTTTCGATTTGAAGCAATTATAATCCTTATAATGGGAAAGGTTGGTAAAATAAACCTTTAGGCTTTATAGTGAGTGCGTGGGATCAGGATCGCCTGCTGCCGTCCCTGGCGTGTTGTTTTGCTATCCGTTCATTTGGCTCTTTGGAGATCAACGGTCCATAAATTCCCAAGATATAAAAACAATCTAAAAATATTTTTTTAGGGTTTTAAATTAGATTTAAAGGTTTATTTTTAAGGTTTAGGATTTTATTTTTAAGATTTAAGATTTATTTTTAAAGTTTAGGATTTTATTTCAGATTTAGGATTTAATTTTACGGGGTTTAGGATTTCATTTTTTTGGATTTAAAGATTCATTTTTGGAGTTTAGGATTTGGGGTTTCATTTTGGGGTTTAGAGTTTCACTGTTGGGATTCAAGATTTCATATTTGGGTTTAGGGTTTCTTTTGTTTTTTAGGGTTTATTTTTAATTTAAAGTTTTTAGATTTTTTTATATCTTGAGAATTTATGGACGGTTGGATTGAGATCGAATGATCCAAATGAACCGGCAGCAAAACAGGTGATTACAGTAGACAATCCTAGTCCGAGTGCGTGAGTGCGGGAGTGATGATTGCAGTGAGTGCATCGCATAAGCATATATTAGTAGTATTTTTATTTTTATTTTTGATATTATAGTTTTGATTAAATTATAATGATATATATTTTGAGATTTAATTTATAATAATTAAATATAATTTTTTTATAAAATTATTGTGAGATATTAATGATATATTAAATTATAAAATTTGATTCTAAATCAGATTAAGATTTTTTTGATATCATTAAAAATAAAAATAAAATATTTTAAGATATATATTATTTAGAACCATATATAGACGGTTAGTAGTGTTGGTTTTCGATATTGTTGGGTCTTAGGTAGCAACTGTTGGAGATGTAGGAATCTAAGCACTCGCCTCCACCGACACTGTTTTGCGATATATTGGACGATGGTCCAATCAAAAGAAAAAAAAAGAGGATCACAATTGCTATTTGAGCCGCTTAGATAATGAGGTTGGTGAGCTACCATGAACATCACTCATGATGTGTTTAATGCGAACATTTGATCTTAGTCGGTCGGGATTACTGCTTTGCATCGAAGACCATGAGTTTTCTTATGCTCAAACAGGATGATTTATATACTTCATCAGTTTCATAATATATGTAATATTTGTTTATTTAAATCGTTTCAAAATATATACAATATACCAGTAATATTTTAACATAAAAAAATATCAAAACAATCATCATATAATATAGTATATCTATTATCTCTTGTCATAATTACTATAGTAAACTTAACTATCATAAAAAAATATTTTTTTTCCGTCAAATTCCACATAAATTCGCATATCGATTTAAACTGTTATCTATATTTTAGAACCAATTGAGTACTGAACAATCCAATACAGTAGTAGCCGTTATTTCAGTTGATTATAACATCTGTTAAATCTAAAAGATTATAACATCTGTTGTGCTTAGAATTTTGTTTTTCCCTGATAATGTGGAAATCTAAGCTCGTAAGGAAACAAATCGTGCACGCACAATCTTTTATGTAAAGCAAAATAAACTTGCTTGGGCTTCATATGTTTTGCTTCAAGTGTACAAATTGCATCTTGAACTCAAATCCTACCGTTTTCTGATCTTGGCCATTTCAGCTTTCTCCCAAACATCTATAACCAATTCTTGGATCACCGACGCTTGTTCCTCTTTTAGGAATCCAGAACTTTGTTCGAAACGTGGCATATAGCAAGTGGTACTTTGACAAGGGATGATAACATTGGTTATGGTAACATCGACTTCTTATTCCGTACCCCCTGTGTCATCCAACTGCTTGTCGGGGTGGGTGGGGGCCTTTCCCAAGGACGTCATGAGATTAGCAGGCTGTTGAGACGATGTCTCATTGTTGTCTATTATTGCAAAATCAGATGCACCTTTTATTTGGATCGATTCTCTCCTTTATGGAAATAGCGACCTTATTCAGAGAATTGCTGACACAAGTATTCAATTAGTTCGGACTTGTTTAGTCTTGAACCGACCGCATCGTAAGCATAACATTAACATCGATCGGGATCGATTCCCAGGGTTAGGGTATTCTCTATGTCAAAGGCTTAGCAACCCTTTACAGTACCTTTGTCCAAGCAAAAGACCACGTCACTCACTTAATTAACTAACTGACCAACTTAATGACTAGGGCTGACTTATGGCACAAGAGGATGAATTCAAAGAAAGAGACAAGGCTGCTTTGATCAAGGGGGCGATGAGGAACTCATCGAGTAAACCCTTAACCGATCTTATAGCTGAACAAAGCCACCATTAGGAACTAATGGAGTACGTCCTTGACTCCTTGAGGGGGGAAAAAGAAAACGAAGAACCTCCCTCAATGGCTGTCTCAAAACGAGGGATCTATATTCCTTTCTCTAGGCAACCTTCTTCCCGCCGCTGAGAGAAAAGATTAGAAGGATACACACGATTTATGTGGAAAAACCTTCGAAGGAAAGAAAAATCCACTGCCGTCTACGAGATCCACTATTAAAAAGAAAAACAGATATAGAGTTATTGTTATAAAATCTATTTATAAACCCATAAAATACATAACACTCCTAATTCTGAATGGTGCAAATAACAAAAGATTTAAACAATTAAATCTAAATCTCGGAGAAATCAACGCATATGTCTCGCAACAAAATTCCACGGTTGTGTCTTCCCAAACACGGGGCTTCTCTTACCCGTGCTTCCAGAGGTCAGATCCTCCAACGCGCACGGTTGTGCCAGTCGCACGGCCTGTGCCTTTGCTGCGCTACCAATCCTCCAAAAACAGAATCAGAATCATACTTCAACAAATCTCTCACTTGTGATTGATTCCCAAACCATCAACTCAACTCATCACTCTCGTCGGCGACCCCATGCTAACATCACGTAGCAACACAAGTGACAGAAGTTGGTGAAACTGACAATTTCTTTATCACAAACATAGACATAGAGTTTCGTAACCTCCCAAACTGTTGATCCCCACCTACGACTCATCAGCAACACATATACTACAGCAACTCCTTGAACCGTGGCTCGGGTTCCTTATGCAACGTTGTCTTTCGCTATTATACACATCTTGTTTAGAAAACTCTCCACGCTCAACAATATTTCTCAACCAAGAACTATAGCCTCTATCATGCAACCCTTTCATAGTTGCCCTTTTCACAATCTCGCGATCACTCTTGATCCTGAGACTCTCTGTAGGCACTTCCAAGAAAATCACACGTTTCCATATCTCACCCTTGCGAGAACTTAATTGCTCTAAACTCCCCATCTCACTCTTGCGAGAACTCAACTGTTCTAAACTCCCTACTCAAAGGAGTAATTGCTCCACTGTGTCCACCAACCAACACAACCTTTCGAGCCTTCATAGTCCCCAACGTACCTCTACACACTCTCATGTCTTCTTATCGAGCTAATACGCTGCGCTTTCTGGAATCAAGTCGACCCACCCAATTCAGGTTTCGTCTCAAACCCAGGACATACCGGTACAAACAACACCGTCAAACATCTTCACTTTGACAGAACCAATTCTAACAACTTTATAAACTGCATTATTTCCCATCAACAACGAACCTCCACAAGGCTCAAACGTATCAAATAGACTCCTATCTGAAATAACATAACACACAGCACCAGAATCCAAAATCCAAGAGTCGCACTTGGATTCACATGACACAATCAAAGCTTTATCATCATTAAAGAACTCAATCAAGTCCTTACCTTCGTCATGTTTCTCTTCCTTCTTTTTCTGTGTTAGACACATACGCGCAATATTACCCTTCACATCACAGTTAAAACATGTGATATTTTTTCCATAGCCACTCTTTGATTATGCACGATACCTATAATGTCTATTGTCTCTGTTTGAAGACCTACCACACGCTTCAATACATCATCGGAACCTTCAAAAAACGAGGAACTCTTTCTTCATGTATCTCCACTCAAAAGAATACCAATGACATCATCAAATTTGAGTTTATCCCCGCCCTACGAATTACTGACATCCATCACAAGGATATCCAACTATTAAGCAAACTCGTCAAAATCGCCAAGGTTAACGAGCGTCTTCAAACTTGATTCCAACGGACGCTAACTGGCTCATCTTCGAGTTGAAATCATTCACATGCTCAATCATTGATTTTCCTCTGTTTATCTTCATACTAAATAGCCATTCGATGAGAAATACCATATTTGTCGCGGAAGGCTCATACATCTATGTCATCTTCTCTTTGGAGATGTTGAAGGCTATCATCGATGATAATTAGAGTCGAATCGCACCTAATGCTTTACGATCTAATAACTCCCACTTCTTCTAATCCCAATCAACAGGCTTGTCCTTCTCACCCTCCAACGATAGATAAATGTACTTATGATAAAGGTAGTCTTCTATCTACATCTTCCAAAACCCAAAGTTCTTCCCGTTGAACTTATTGATCACGATCTTCCTATCATTTATCATCGCTCCCACTTGATCATAGAACACCAAAGGTTAGATCTTTGATCACAGAACTTGATATCGAAGATGATACGCGAAAATCTCCGATCTCGTCAATCCCAAATTCAATCGATTAGGATTTTTAATCACTCTCTCATTTTATGTTGTTAATCTACCTGATCTATCTGATACCACTTGTTAGGTTTGATTCACACAACGATTAAGCAATTAAGAAGAAGAGGCACATGATTTTTGTGGAAAACCTCAAAAGAAAGAAAAACCCATGACCGTCGACAAAATCCACTATTAAGAAGAAAACAGAAACATATATTGTTGTTACAAAATCTATTTATAGGCCCATAAAATAACCCTAGCTTTCCTAATTTTGATTGGTCCAAATAAAAATGGATATAAAAACTTGAATCAAAATCTCAAAGAAACAAATGCATATGCCTCGCAACAAGGCCGCACAGTTGTGTCTTCCCAGACACGGCCTTCTTCTTGCTTGTGCTTCGAGAGGTCAGATCCTCCAACGTGCACGACAGTGTCAAGGTCACACGGCCAGTGGTTTTGCTCCACGACTAATCCTCCCAAAACAGAATCAGGATCATACTCCAACAGCTTCAATGTTTGGGTTCTTTTTAAGCGCTTCGTCTGTATCAGAGGACCATAGCCCAAGGCCCGACCTGCTTAACAAAAGAAAAAAAGCTTCGCAATCGAGAGGAATCAGGCCATCGTCGAGGAGGTGAGCAAACTCATTGGGGTCGATTTCATCAGGGAGGTCTCGTATCCCTATTGGTTGGTAAATATGGTCATAACGAAGAAGGTAAACAGAAAGTACAAGATATGAGTCGATTTTATCAACCTGAACAAGGTTTGCTAAAAAACCTGCTACCCTCTGCCTCGACTTAACCAACTAGTGGACGTCACCTCCGGATACGAGCTTTTATCCTTCATGAACGCGTTTTCGGGCTATAATCAGATCTAAATGGCACCCAAAGATAAGGTCAGGACTTTCTTCATCGCTGAGGGAGGGACCTACTACTACAGGGTCATGCCGTTCGCACTCAAGAATGTCGGGGCTACCTACCAGAGGTTGACAAATGAAGCTTTCAAGTCATTGCTGGGAAGGACTATGGAGATGTATATCGATGACATGCTGGTTAAATCCTTGAAGTCGGCAACCCACACTACCAACTTGGGGAAGACATTTCAGGTCGTCAGAAACTACAACATACGCCTCAACCCGACGAAGTGCACCTTTTTATGAAGTCGGGAAAGTTCCTGGGATACATGATCACAAGCCGGGGCATTGAATCCAACCCAATAAAAGTCCAAGCCATCCTGGATATAAACTCTCAGTGCTCCAAAAAGGAAATCCAAAAGTTAACAGGATGCCTAGCAGCACTCAGGAGATTCATCTCTCGGCGCTTATAAAGAACCCTGCCGTTCTTCAAAGCGCTAAGTGGTGCCACCGCGGCACCAGTCATTGTTGTAGTGACCGACCAGCCTCTAACCCAAGTCTTGTGTAAGTCTAAACTCTCAAAAAGATTAATCAAATGGTCCATTGAGTTCAACGAGTATGATTTGAGTTATAAACCTAAAAGTGCAATCAAGCACACAAGCTTTAGTCGACTTCATAGTTGAGTGTTGATTTTTCGATGGCCTGACCTCAGAAACTCGGAAAGGCAGAGTTGAGGAAGGCAAGCCTTGAAAAATCTACACTAACGGATCATCAAACGCAAGGGCGATAGGAGTAGGGGTACTCCTGATTTCTCCCATGGGATGTGAGTTACCTTTTGCAATCGAACTCGAGTTCACCGCCACCAATAACTCAGCAGCATACGAAGCTCTCATCTCGGGACTTCAGCTAGTCAGGCACCTGGGAGCCTCGGCAATAGAAGCCTATATCGACTCTAAGCTCGTGGCCGAACAAATGAATGGTCTATGCGAAGTCGGGGAGACCATGAAAGGATACTGAAAAGCAGCTCAAAGACTGGCTCGGAAATTTCCTGCACTCCAAGTTCAGTAAATTCCCAGGGGGACAAATATGGTGGCTGATTGCCTCAACCGTTGTGCTCAAACAAGAGAAAAGGTAGGCAAGCTTAGATACTACACCAAGATTTTTGCCGCCCCGAGGTCAGAACAAGTGACGACAACTGAGGCCCTCCCTTTGGGCATTAGCGTGTCTTGGATGGATGACATCCGGGCATACATCCTCAATGGGACGTTCCCCGAAGACCAAAAGACTTCCCTCAAAGTCGGACGTAAAGCTTCCTAATTCAAGATGATGGTGATAACCTATGCAAGAGAGCAGACTCTTTCCCTTTTCTCAAATGCTAGGTCCCTTTTCCCTAGCAAAGAAAATTTGTGATTGTGAATGTAGAATACTTCACAAAGTGGGCCGAAACTGAGCCAATTTCGAAGATAACAGACCAAGCTACTGCGGACTTCATCTAGAAGTCGATGGTATGTCGATTCGGGATGCCCCAAGTTTTGATCTCAGACAACGAAATTCAGTTCACAGGCAAAGGCTTTATAGCATTCTACTCGAAGCAAGAGATTGAGCAACAGTTCACCTAGGTCAAACATCCACCTTTCAATGGGCAAGTAGAAGTTATGAACAAAGAAATAAAGAAGGCTCTGTCCAGAAGTTAAATCGAAGAAAAAGGAAGATGGATTGAAGAACTCCCTAAAGCCCTATGAGCGTACCAAACAACCCCAAAAAGATGCACGGGAGAATCCCCATATACTTTGACCATCGACATGGAAACGGAAGTCCTAATGGAGATCGAGCATCCGATCCTAAGGATGATGGGTTTTTTCTGTCCGAGAAGAATCCACACCTAATAAGGGAAGAGCTCGATCTCATAGAGGAGAGAAAGAAAACCGCACTGACCAAAACCCGAGTAATCCTAATCGGGAAGCCTATAAAGTCAGGATCAGACTTTGAAGAAGCTATGTAATCCGATTTATAACTCGCCATCTTTTTGATTCAATAAAGCAAAGTCACTGCTCGGTGATTCGTCCTAATTCACTGCTAAAATTTCAACAAAACTTGATAGCAGAAATGAAAGACAAAACCCCCGAGGCCCGAGTTGCTACACTCCTACACTATAGAATCAGTTTTGCTCAAAAGGCCTCGAGGTGCCAGCCTCATCCTCATACGATAAGACCTAGGCCACCTGCTTTTCCTTCTCCACAACCTCCCAAGCCAGCTCCTCTTCCTAATGAAGGCGAGACCCTTCTCCACCCACCTGTTTGGATAAGAGACAAGTTCGGTGAAGGGGAGCTCGGACAAGAGTTTCTTCTCCCCCGAAGCTTAGAGGTTTACCACCTCGAATTCGAAGATCTCCTTGAAGGTTATCTCGAGCCTAGATTGAAGCCCTTTTCAACATACTTCACCATGATCTCTTCCTTCTAAGCATGGATGCCGACCTTGACCGACTTCAGCATTTCATCAAGGTCATGATAGCCCTTGTCTAGCTCCGCCACCTTCTCACCGAACCCTTTGATCTCGTCATCCTTAGTAGGGAGGGCAGTCACCAGGTCCTTGATCATCTTGTCTTGGCCAGCGACCCTTAGCTGGGCAGTAGCAAGCTGGGAATCGGCCTCTTCTTTGGCCAGCTTGGAGGTTCGAACCTCGGCCTCTATCTGGTTGGCCGTCTTGACGAAAGCCTCCCAGCAGTCGACCAGCTCGGTACATCGGGATACCGCCTTTAGAGGTCGATAAGTCCAAATCAGTACTCAAAAACTCGGGAAAATGAATGGCAGAACCCAAAATAAGACACTCACCTGAAATAGATCATTATAAGTCTGTCGATCGAACTCGACCCGACCTTGTTTGGCATACTCCTCCCTGTCATTGGGGAGAACCATGTTGAGCATGACCTTCCAACCGTCAAAGTCGGGAGCATGGCAGGAGGTCCATGACACGCATTTACAATAAGGTCGATAGCATCAACGAGGGGAAGAACGTAGTATAGATGATCCCCCGAGGTACTCAATGGAAGATGTCTTGGCCCCCAGCATCTGGTATATCTCCTCCTAAGACATTCCAGCCACTGACATTGGAGTGTCGTCGATGAGAGGACGAGAGTTCAACGGAGCCACCTCAAGCACCTCCTCAGACCCATCCCGAGTTTCCTCCTGAGTAGAGGACCCAGGACCGTCCCCCACCCAGGAATATCCTCTTGACCCATTTGGCCCTAGGCCAGCGACAGCTCCCTCGGCTGAAGCTTTTTCAGTAGCCTCGGCGTTGACTTCAGCTCGGGCCTCCGGATCAGTAATAAAGGGAGCACTAGGGCCGACCTCTTTTCCTTCAGGTCTACCAAGGACACCATCTTCTCCGGAGCTGCAAAAAAAAGAAAGGGGGTGGAGGTGTCAGAGATTGTCCCGAGTTAATGCTCCCGAGTTAAAGAGAAACTGCAAGGTTGGGACCCATGAAGACGTGGTTCACGAGCTCTTCCTCTGTCCCCACATAAAACATCTCCTTTCCCTCTGAGCTCTTCTTACACTCCACCAAGAGGTTATAAGCCTCCATCTCGATGTTAGTCATCTCGGGTCTTTTCAAGGTCATGATGTTCGGGTTCTTGTCCCAGTAACTTCAAAAGGACCAGGCAAGCCCGTCCTTGCGTTTCGCCAGAAGGAACTTGGACTTTCAACCCTTGTGCTTATCGGGAATTTTCTTTACAAGCTTGAGGTAAGGGAAGGAAGTCAGGCTCAGCCACCCATTCCTATTTTGACTTACATGATAAAAGTCAAAGAAAAGCCGAGGCGAGATAACCGGCACAGCGATCCTGACTCTGAGGGCAGCAAGGTAGAATGTGGTGACCTGTCACACCACATTGGGTATGAATTGGAAAGGAGAAAGACCCATGAAACAAAAAACGGATTCTATGAAGGGATGGATAGGGAATCGAAACCCCCCATCCAGAGTATCAATGAAGAACGGAAGGAATTTAGGATCGATGGAAAAAAGGATTTTGTGCTTTTTTCGAGGGAGGTAGAGTTCGAAAAGCTCCCCAACGCTATAAGAATCAGAGATGAGAAGGGCAGACGTGTCAATATGAGAAGTAGCACACTTATTACGATGCCTACAGTTTGTCCAACTTCGCTTAGGGGGAGGTCTCGAGGGGTCAAGCTCAGGAATAGGCTCGGGATCAACCCGAGAGGCCGTTGCCGGTAGAGGACTAGACTCGACCCCAAGGAAATCAAGAGAGCCTTCCCGAACAAATTCATCCCCAGAGGAAGACGACGGCGACTCGGTTGCCCCAGGTCTGTACTCCCCCTTCCATATTCGAAAAAGACAAAGACGCCCCTCTCTTGGGGTGGACGGCTTCTCTAGGCTGGAATCATCCATGTCCTGGGAAACCCTCCTAAACCTAAGTCTCTAATACAAAGGGACATGCTCCCCAAAATTCTTATTAGTTGTTCGAGAATCCATTATCTTGAAAAAGGTTGGGGAATGAAAGGGAGATGAATTGGTCTAAGGACGCCAAGTTCGAAAACGACCGAGTTCAAGAGTGGATCAAATTCAAGAGGAGAGAATGAGAATATGAAATAAAAACGAGGGGGGACCATCTCCTTAAATAGGGGATGGACCACCTCCCTTAATGGGCTTTTGGCGGGAAGACCTAAAGGCCAAAGAACTTTTGGCAGGAAAACTACAAACCCAACACTCGAGGGTTGCTACATCACCCAAAAAACTAAGGGGACGCTTGCATTGATTGATGAGATGCTTTAATTCTTCCATTATGACGACATCTCCAACGTCGTCAATCCCAATGTGATGTTTGGAGTTCCGCAATCATTAACTACTCAAGGTTTCGTCAATCTTATCCTTCCTGAATGGATAAGACTCAACTCGGTCGAACCTTCAATCTTATCCACTCTCTAAGGGGTAAGGATCAACTCTGTCAAATCCTCGAGGAATGCAAAGTCAGTCATCAAAGCCCCCAAACTAAAATATCGAGGGTCCAAAAGGGATCAAAGAAATGAAGGTCAAAGTCCTGATCTCACTAGCTCCCGACCTGGACTCTCCAACTCGGGACCTAGTAGGCAAGTGTTGGTGATAAATATATGGTGATCCAATGGGCTAAAGGCCAATAAAAGGCCCAACACCATTAAGCCAAGAGTCTCTTAGAGAAGGCCAAATGACATCTCATGGATGACCAAGTCACATAATATAAGGTGATGTCAAGTGTCCACCATGCAAAGGGTGAATAGTATCTTATAAATACCCGTATTTATAACACACAAAGATAAACTCTCTTTGGACCCTAACATTGTCATTTCAGGCACTACAGCCATTTTTGGATAAGTACTGATTTAGGTATCGAAGCCGGTCCTCGAGGATCTTTCCTCGGGCCCGACTAATTGAGCTTGTTGTTTCTGATCCGTGTAGGTTTTCTCATCTGGATCAGACCCGAATCAACCGATCCAGCAGATCCCAGCCTGGGTCCAAGAAGCTGAGGCCCGACTTTTGAACTCGTACCCGACATTCCCCACTTCAGCATAAACACAAGGCAAGCCCAGAAATCTTACCTTTAAGTCTTACCTGTAATATTGGAGCTTGTGTACAGCTACATGCAATTCATGTTTGATGAGTATGTTTTTGGTGACATATTCATGGAGAACAACTGCACCTAGCATGCATTTCGAAACAAAACAACCGTGAGGTTCTGCATTGTGAGGAAAAACAAAAGGTTGGTGACCTGTAGATCCTATCCACAAATGGCAAAACTATATTATTTTTTGTTCTTAGCAAGCATTTCTAGTGAGACTTGTAGCTAGGATGCCTTATTTCTCTCATCCATTTCTCAGCAAGATGCATTTCAGTCATCTTATTTCAATAGTTGTATTTTTGTATGAGCAGCAGCAACGAGGCGATTAGATGCTATAATATCATGTGTTCCTTGACTGGTCACCTAAGACCGAATTGGACTGATAGAAGGAATGTCTTTTGCATAATGGCAAGCAAACTTTATCTCACAAGTATGAAATTGAGTTCATTTCGAGTGAAGGTAAGTACAATTTGTAACTACTTGTTCTGATGCCATTTATGCTTTGTTTTCTTTGCCTTCCTTTTTTGTTTTAAATTCTGCAATGTGTCGGACTTGTCAAGGATAAACTTTTTGCATCATAGCAGGTTGGTGTAATGTGTTAGTAGGTTAGTCCAGATTAATCAAAACAGAAATAAAATAAGAAAACAAGGAACAATAAACTTATTCAAGACGAGAAGGAACGTCAAAGCTTTTGGTATTCTGAACCTTCTTAGACTGAACTCGGACACAGGATGCTGGAGAGTGTGGATGCCAGAGGAGAAGAGAGGAATGCAGAGACTGAGGGAGATTCTCGGTGTGTTGTGTAACTCCAAAAACACTGGTATTTATAAAGCTGTAGGAGGAGTTCTGATTTTGGAGAGAAACGCATCTGATAGCTTTTGGAGAAGTAGATGCCATACGAGAAGAGAGGATTGCAGGGATTAAGGGAGATTCAACTTGTTTTCAGTGTATTCTGCACCTCCATAAACACTGTTATTTATAGAGTTGTATGAGGAATTCTGGTTTTGGAGAGAAACGCATTTGATACCTTTTGAAGATCAGTTTCATTACTGTCCACTCTATCTTTGACTGAATTGAGCTTGGCTGGGCTCTTAGATTGGACCTGGGCAAAAAATAATTTATCAATTGGGTTGGCCCATAAACCCGTGCGCGACTCGACAAATACCAAACTAAAACAAGCCAGCTCGATTACAAGAATAATGCTTAAGATAATCATTTGTGCTATGGGTTTTTTGGCATACTTTCCCTCACATCCATCGAAATTAGGTAATTATCATCAAACAAAAAAAAGGTTTATGAAATTATTCAAAATAAACAAAGTTTATGAAAATTCGATGAATAGATTAGAGAGTTTCTTAAAAAAATGTATAGAAATGACAATAATTATCATTTCTCTCATATTCTCTTCCTCATAAAAAAGTTGTAACTGTATTCATTTCAAGACGTTTCGTTTTCGTTCTTAATAATAAAAGAAAAAAAAATATCGTCTAAGATTAAAATTTAAAACTTAATTTATGATTACTTTTTAATGCTAATTTTACAAAAAAAAATAATAATGATTTCATATAAACTTTAAAATACATGTCATTAGAATTATTTTTGAACTGGGGACATGATAATTAACACATCCCGGATAGCATGAAGTGTAATCACCTTCCAGATCCTATCTACATCTGCGTTGATGATGTATACCAAAATTACATTAGTTGACTTCCTGTATACCCAACGGAAAATTCCTTTCAACCAGCTTTATTGTAACAATTCGATCATATTTACATGGGATTGTTGGGCAATAATAATTATAACTAATAAAAACTACAATCCTCACATATTTTAAAAACAAGTGACACATTTCAGATTTTGAAATTTAAAAATTTGGAAAAAACTACAGCCAATTGATTACGGTTACTGTTATTTTTTTTTATTTTTTTTTTCCGTTTTACACTGCAGTGACATTTCCATATCCATTTCTCACAATACACTCGGCGGGAAAATTTCAGGTGATTTTGGGCAAACCCTAATCCCCAAACACCCCAATTCCTTCACCAAATCACCGCCCAAATCCAAATCCGTACTCAAATCTAAATCTCTCTTACCATTGGAATTCGACCCATTGCATCTCCTTGTTGTTCAAATCAATGGGTCCAACAAAAATCTGATTTTTTTTCTTCCCCAAATCATGAGCAGGACGCGATTGAATTTGAAGAACCCAATTCGAGATGCGATTACACGGATGAGATTTGCACCAATGTCGAACAATCTCCTTATCTCTTCGTGGGATTCTGTGGGTGAACTTCAAAATTTAGGATTTGCTTTCCCATTTGTGGTTTTGTGTGATTTTGAATCTTAGCATTTGTTGCGCGTTTGTGTGTGTTTTTTCAGACTCTCAGGTTGTACGATGTCGATGGTTCTAAGCTGAGGGGAGAGTTTGAGAGTGATTTTCTGCTGCTCGATTGTTGTTTCGGGGATGAAGGCGAAGCGTATGCTGCTGGGTCGGATGGTTCTGTTTGCAGGTTGTTGCAAATTAGTGAGTTGTTGGGTTTGATTGAGTGTGAGTGCGGTTTTTGAATGGTTTGTTTCGGTTTTATTGGAATAGGTTCGACTTGCGGTCTGGGAATTATAGCTCGATTGGTAAACACGACAGTTTGGCTAGCTGCTCGGAGTATTCTGATGAGACAAGTGAGTGTAGTGTCATGAATTTGCATTTTTCTAGGTTTTCAATCTTCTGTGCTTCATTATCTTTTCTTGTCTAGGGTTATAGTAGATATCTGGCCGGTTTGTGTATGGAAGTTTTTGTCTACTTGCGTAGACAACAAATGAATCATCGGTATTCATTTTGTAAGGCTAGTGGTTCATAAAGATTCCATTGATAGTGCCACATTGCCTCTCATGTTAGTTCATATATCTCTCGTTATGTTCCTGCTACTCGGTGATACTATAGAAGTATTTTTAATATTTGTGGATGTCTCTTCTCAGAACATTGTTGACATGGAAAAGTGTTGATTTTGCTCTTTGTATCATTACTAATTTTCCTATTATCCTTCAAAGACTAGAATTTGATAGTCTGTCATTGTTCAGGTCTGGTGATTACAGGTGGTTGGGATAGAAAGGTGATGCATTGGGACTCTCGTGCAACACAGAGTTTTCAGCATTCGATCACCTTGGATTCGGAGGTGGACTCTATATCGATTTGCAGTCTAGGTTTTGTGGTTTCCGCTGGGGCCTCTGTACATGTCTATGACTTCCGCAACATAGACGAACCAATTGATTCATACAGCAGGCTTCAAATAAAATGTGTTAGGTCCATTCCATATTTAAAAGGTAATTCTGCATTGCACTATTATTTTGTTCTCATCTTCTGATGTGTGCATGTTCCATGTTCTACTTGTTTGTTGTTAGAAGGAGTTTGGAGTAGGCTGCTTGTGTTTCGAAAGAATTGACACAATACTGGGATTACATTCAAGTGGTTATTTTACTTTGGCCCACAATTTTTCGATACTCAAATTGTACTATAAGCAAGCCGAAATAATAACAATCAATGTGTCCTTGCTAATATACTACTCCTAGAACTTATGTACTGATTGCTAGGCAGGTCATGGAATTTTCTGACTTCAGAACTATAAAATGTGCATGGAGGCAATTATTTACCTTAGATATGTTGAGCTGACATTACAAAATTGGCTCTCTAGGATTCACAATGGGATCTATTGATGGGCGAGTGACACTGCATCTTCCCTATATGTCCAACACCGAGAAAACCGGGTAAATTTTTGTGTTTTTGCATCAAGTTCTCTGGGTAAATTCTTTTTGTGTTTTAGTCAAGCTGTTTTATTGCAATCCCCTTGGAGTAATCTACTCATCTTCAACTACGTGCTCTGAATCATAATTATGCACATTGTTTGATGCTACCGTTCTAATTCTATCAACTTCTGACTGTAACATTATGGCTCCTTGACCGTTCTATTTACAGATATGCTTTTCGATGTCATCCAAAGTCTATCAATGGAAAACATCACTTAGTATCAGTCAACGACATCAGCTTTAACCCTTTGTATGTGTAATCTTTGGCTGCTAATTTTTAGTATTTCGTATGTGTGACTTAAAATTGATGACATCTTTATTGAATTGTTCCTATAGCATCTCAAGTACCTTTGTCACTGGTGATAACTTGGGGCATGTCATAGCCTGGGATGCCAGATCAAGAAAGAGACTTCTCGAGGTATTCATTCTTGTTTCCATGGAAGCTTAAGCTGCAAATCAAGTTGAATTCGGGTGCTTGTCACACCATTAATGTTTCTGTTGTCAGAGATTTATGCCGAGTTTATTTCATTGCAGATAAAGTTCCTTGAATTTTTTTTATTTGTTTTTTTTCTCATGTTGTTGAGTTCTGTGTTTAACAGTTGCCGAGATATCCTAATAGTGTGGCATCCCTCTCGTATAACCAAGTGGGGGAGCTTCTCGCTGTTGCATCAAGTTATACATATCAAGAAGCAAACGAAATGTATGTTATATCTATGTCTGGTTTGCGATTTTGCATATGTCAAATACTAAGTACATTGCCTAAGGAATCAAAAAATTATTTTGCTCTTAAATCAAGTATTTTCTCAATTGCAAACTCCGTTGCATGCTGCTTCTCTTCAGTTCTGAATGTCTTTTGCAAGATTGAGCTATACAATTGAACTGAAGTGCCTTTTTTACCCGTTTTCTGATGCTAACAGTGAGGATCCTCCCCAGATTTTCATACAAGAACTAAGTGAAAGGTACATCAAATCAGTCTCTTCTCAGGTTGATGCGGCAAAGAGCGACAGATGACATCATACCAAAAGGGCTGAGCCGCTTGTAGAATTTAGTTCTCCTCTGTGCCATGTAGGAATTGTACAAGATGTGTCTACATTGAAGACTTGATCAGACTCTTGAACCAAGCTGCCTTAGTCTAGGTAGAGCTAACTAACTGATTCATGGCTCTGCTATGTGGCGTTGAACATCTACTTCTAACTGTACCAGGTATTCATGCAAAGTTACTCGGAGGACGAGGGGTTCATTGTGTTCCCTCGTCCCCCCGAAAAATGCCTAGTCGTCGTAGCTGTCACTCCTAACCTTGTGCCACACTGAGCTCTTGCTTTCTACTCTTTCGATGCTGGAAAATCTTTCCTTGGCTTTTGGGGGTTTGATGGTTTATTAGATTCTGTAGGTCAATGGTATTTCTCTGTTGTTGTTCACAAACATCAAGTGTATTTTTTCTTGTACTATCTGTTAGTGGTAGAAACCTATTTTTCTATGTACTATAGCAGTTTCGTGATTTCTGAACTCCAAAAGTCGGGGCTCATTCATCGGAATGTAATCGTGTCATTGCATTTGTGTGCAAGCAATCAAGAGGACAAGAGCAGCTTGCCATGGAACTTTGGGGACAACATTTTTAGAAACATTTGGTAATTCTTTTTTTTTTTTTTTTTTGTTTTTTTTTTTTTTTTTTGTAGCTACTTGAATTGTTATAGGTGCATGCATTATGTTATCGAAAAAATGGATATGGTGTCTCAATTGCGCTAAAAGAACAGTACTTGATCTCTACCAGTTGGAACCCATCAACGGTCAACGAAACGTAAGGCATATGTTGTCCCTTTCAACACAATCCAATAACTCAAGTTACCGACTTATTGATTGATGAATATAGATGATATGTCGATCACCATGTTCGGAATTTTATTCTTTTGCTTTTGCTTATCATATAATGGACTTATCCCCACAGCATATTTTACTTGGACAAAGGCAAAAAGGACTGGAGAGAGAATGCTGGAATCCAATCCGTATACCAAAACGTCAAAGCAACCACGTGCCAAAATTGTCGCCTTGGCGGCGTTACTCCAACGCAAGTATTCTAGGAGGATAAAATAAATATCTCCATTTTTTTCGCAAAAAAATTCTCTCTCAGATTATCAAATTCCCCAAATCTCATCTCTCGAATTGGGGATTGGGTTAGGGTTTTCTAGCATTTCTCTTTTTCTTGTTCTTAGTCGACTAAGCAAGTCAAAAGGGTGCGATGTCGGACGAGGAGCATCACTTCGAGTCGAAGGCCGACGCCGGTGCATCCAAGACTTATCCGCAGCAGGCTGGCACTATCCGCAAGAACGGATACCTTGTCATCAAGGGTCGTCCTTGCAAGGTTCTATTTTTTAATCGGAGAATTTGATTTTATTTTGCGATGCTCGAGTTGGGTTTGTTGGGATCTTTGCTTGGTTGGTTACTGATTGATTGATTGCTGGGTTTTTACTGATTTTGGAGTTGATTGGGTTGTTTTTTGGATTCGACGATTTTGGGAGTTGGATTTTGATTCAATTTGGGATTTTATGAGGTTTTGGTCTGGGTTTGTGTATGTGGTGTGTGGTGTGTGGTGTGTGGTGTGTGGTGTGGGATTATTGGTGTTTGTGTTGTGGGTTTGTATCTGATGATTGGGCTTGATGGGTGAAATCTGCTAGCCAGCCAAATTGGCTGCTTGAGGGGATACATGTGGTTCAGTAGTGGAACTGCTGCATGTGTGGCTTTAGTATTGATCTCCTTTCCCTTTGTATCATTATCCCCTCTTTTTGTGCCACGTATTCCCGGGTTGAAGTCATTCATTTGTTATTTGGGGAGGATTGCAGGTTGTTGAGGTTTCTACCTCAAAGACTGGCAAGCACGGTCATGCTAAATGTCACTTTGTAGCCATTGACATCTTCAATGGAAAGAAGCTCGAAGATATTGTTCCCTCCTCCCACAACTGTGATGTATGTTTGTTCTTCACCTTCATATATTTATATCACAGTTTCTCCCTCTTCGTGTTACATGTTGTAGTTAGAATTTAATGGATGATTACTTGTTAATGTTTTTGTGAAAAACCTGCAGGTTCCTCACGTCAATCGTACTGATTACCAGCTAATTGATATCTCTGAGGATGGATTTGTATGTGCATGCCTTTCCTAGCTCATGCTTTCACCTTTTGCTTCATTTTCCACAGTTCCTTCGTATGATGCATTTGTTTTCTCAGGTGAGCCTGCTGACTGAGAATGGAGGCACCAAGGATGACCTCAGGCTTCCAACCGATGAAAGTCTTCTGACCCAGGTCATTTTCCATGATTTTTCTCTTCTCCTCTCCTCTATTCGGTGTTAACATTTTAGATCTTTGGATATTGTTCTATATGTAATGTATTTTAATTGGCTGGGTATCATCTCCTTTCTGTTGAAACCTACCTTCTCAAAGAATCAAAGATAACATGAACGAAACAGATGCTGGTGGTGAAATGGTAATTTAACTTGTGGTTTGTAAAATAAGCTAGGTAAGATTTTATTTTATTTTTTGTTTTTTTTGTCTCTGCTGTGTGTTCAATGCTTTCCTTCTTTGAGTGCTTCTATTTTGTATAGTTCCATATGCTTGTGGTCATTGATATGGACCTCCCTCCCTTCACATATATTTCATGCTGTAGTGTGGATTCTGTTCTTTGTTAAATCCATTTGTTGTTACTTGTCTGACCCACTGGTTTCTTGCTTTCTTTATCTTAACTACTCTGAAATCATCTATTCGATGTGTTTGAAGATGGGGCAGCATTTCTGTTGAAGTAATCTAGTGCGGATAGGAATACTTTCGACAAGGGAGAGGACAAGAAAGAGGAAACTCTTGTCTCCCCATTGAATATCCGATATTCAAATCAACAAAAGAATTCAGCTAGAATTTAGGCATGGACTTAGACGTTAAAAAGTCTGAAATCATGCTTTCCTATGTTTCTTTGGCCCTCTTACCTTTATTCCTGTAGCGTGACTTTGTTTCATATTCAATGAATTGGGTCCAAGCTGAGTCTCCTCGTATCATGCAAATTATAGACTGTAGACAACAGGATGATGTTAAACAGATGTCCTTGCATGTGGCTCTGTCTTGTGCTCTACATTGCACTCAACTACTTGTTGCTCATGATATTGTTGCTGCTATCGAAACAGATCAAGGATGGATTCGCAGAGGGGAAAGATCTGATTGTGTCTGTGATGTCTGCCATGGGGGAGGAGCAGATTTGTGGCCTCAAGGACATTGGTCCGAAGTAGCCATGTGGTGGCTGCTTGATCAAGATCGCCCAAGTTCCCAACTATGAAAGTCTCATACCCAAGTCTAATTTACAGGATTTCGTGTTGTCTTAATTTCCATTCTGCCCCTTATGTGTTATTAAAGATCCTGTTGCACAACTAAAACCTGGGCTGAGGGCATGAACTTGCCTGTGAGACTACTTTCGTTCTTTGCAAACTTCCTAATATGGTCAAATCGTTTGGTTATATTTGTGTTTTGTTTGATATCCCCGCATCTTCAAAGTTCCTTGAGACTCATGATGTATATGAAGTACGTCTTTAAGAACTATTATTCGGGATTAGCTACCTTGCCTCGTCTAGTTAATTGCTGGTGTGAGTGATGCCTTTGCCTTGGTCTTGTTTTGCACATCATTTCTTGCCGAGCTGCTGCAGGTTTGGATTTGTTTTGCAGGATAAGACGAGTCATATAGTATTAAGCTGTAGTGCATCTTACCGCTGTTGGAACCAAATGGATACGAGTCTTTTAATAGATGTTCTGCATTTGGTCCCCTTCTATTTTGCTCCCCTAGGAAAATAGGGAATAGTGTCCTTGGTTATGAAGACATAAAAAACGACTGCTCAGGGCTTATTTAGTACTCCTTTTGTCCCATTAAATTGTGATATTTATCATATTTAGATATCCTATAAAAATTATAATATTTTTTTATTTCCAAATTTGATTATTTTTTATTACAAATTTGATTGTTTTCTTCCTTGGGAAAAAAAGGTGGGATACTTCATTAGAATTAATTTGGGGTATCTTCGGTAATTTTTTATTTTTTAGAATATATTATATGACATTAATTCATCATTAAATTTTCTAATTTTTTATTTTCGTTTTATTAGCTGATGAGACATAAGTGTTTATGTTCGATTCTTAATTCTGAAATGGAATATTCAATATTTTCTTTATAAAAAATTATTATTTTTTTAAGTGATTTTTTTCACTATTTGCTTTATGTTTTTATTACTGGTTTTGGTTTTCATAATTTTAAGAAACAATACCAAATAACCCCTTAGCTTTATGTTTTTATGTTTTCATTCATTCGTGTACATAGTTGTTTGCATAGAAAACACTTGAAAGATCGTACAATTTAAAGATGTCGATGAGATAATGATGATATTGATAATGAGGTCGTTTGTCGATGACAAAAACTAAGAAGTGAACAATGATAAACTTGTATTGAATATTTGACTGTGTAGTTGGGATCTTTGTCTTCTACTCACTTCCTATTTATAGGGTATTACAAGATATAAGATAGCTATATCTTATGCCAAAAAGATTATATGGGTCATATCTTGTATAATTATCTTTATCCAAAGATTTGTTTATCTTATGAAATCCTTCTCTCTTTCTACCTGAATCATATCTTTCAGTCATCAATAGTATTTGTTGAATTTTAGGGTTATTAGTGACACGTGTATTTGGGTTGTTGATTTTGTATGTTTTACATTAAAAATTCATCAAAATATGAAGTGTCAACATATATTATGAAAAGTTCAAGTAAGAAAATATTGCATATATAATAAGTTAGAGAGTGTTATATTAAAAATATGTAAATAAAAAATAAACATCAATTAAAAAACAAGCAACAAAAGCAAACCAAGAAAGATTATGTTGGCAAAGCAAATAGCATGAGCGAAAATTTATACCAAACAAGAGTGCTATACGATATTAAAATAGAGCATTATCTTTGACCATATATATCGATACGAACTTTGATCCCGTTGTAGAAGGATCAAATATTATTTAATATAAATTTATCATGAAACAGTAATCGTAATATAATTAAGTAGTGTATTTTTATGTGAAAGAGATTATCGGACGATCAAATATTATTTGATATACAAACGAAATTCATCAAAATATATATTAAATAATATCGAAATCAGGCTGTTGTATTTTCATGACAAAGAGGGAGTATTATCTTTGTCACAGAAATTTGGTTAAAAATGAAAAGATAATGTAGTGGATTGAAGGAAAAAAAAAAGTAAGAAAATTATTCGGAAAAAAATGTGTCAAAGTATGTATCAAAACTCTAAAATAGAATATGAAATAAAGATAATCGTCAAATACAATAGGAACTAATAATAGTAGCATAATTTATTTTACTTCTATGAATTTACCATAACATTCTACTATATAAAAATGGATGATAAACAACAAAAACAAGATAAAATTTGAAAGTTGATATTTCCAAGATAAAATTTGATCTTGTCAAAAATATACACTCGGATATTATTTTATCAAAAATACCTCGCATATGAATTGTCCTGATAAAATCAAATTTTACTTTGATAATAACAATTTCTTAAAATTTTTTAATGGAAGAGATTCTCATTATCATGCACCGTCATCTTTGAGATTGATTAGTGCATAGTGATTACTCATCCATGCGGAGCAATTCGACTGTTATACGATTTTTGTGTCAATCGTTACTATATTGTACGGTGTCAATTTCATCCTTTCTAAAAAGTTCTTTAATTACATTTGTAAACATATATGTTTGATATGTACATGATACACGTGATTCGAATTGGAGAAACATTTATAATTCAATTTGTTTTTTTTAATTAATATTAATTTAATCAGTTTGTTTGTGATTTATAGACATTTTTCTTGATTAAGAAAACGCCACATTACACAATCGTAACCGTCGATTTGGGTACTTGCGTGTTGCCAGTTCTTTCCCCTTTTGAACCCACCTTTTTTGGGAACGCGACGAACCCATTTTGGGAAATGGATCCCAAGGTTTTTCTACGGTAGGGGTTATGTAGCCACAAAAAAACCCCTTTCCCCTTTTTTTTTAAAAAAATAGTTAAAAATTTGGGGGGAAAAGTAAAACCCTCGGAAGGAAAAGGAAACCCTATAAAGAAAATAAAACCTAAAAACTCGAGCCCTAAAAAAATACTCATAAAAACCCCGCATGAAAATAAACACACCAAAAAACCCAATCCCGATTAAAACCCAATCCGGATTAAAAATATAAGAATCCACATTCACACTGAGTACAACACGGTGGCGTACAATCCCTCTACAACAGGGGACTATTTGCTCATTTCATAACTCTCCTCATCACATAATATAAATAACAATTATTTATTTAATTTTTTTTAAAATATAAATAATATATTATATTTAGTAATATTTATTTATAGAAATAATCAACAATGATAATCTGATATAATATATTTAATTATTTTTTCTCATAACTCCTACAATAAACCTCACTATCACTAAAAAAACTTCATCTGTCTCATATTAAGTGTAACAAAATGATTACACGAAAATTTATGTATGCTATATTTTTTAATACCTTTTTACCTTGAAAGTTTATGAGAGAAAGAAGAGAGAGAAAAATAAGAGAACAGTGATATTATTATGAATTCATGTGATATAAAATAAAAAAATATGTGTTTTGATATTTTTGAAGAAAAAAAATTAAATAAGAAAACGTTATAATTTTTGTGAGACATTAAAAAAACACATATTGGACTTTTTATTGAACAGATGGAGTATTTATCTTAACAAAAAAGAAAAAAATTAAAATTAAAAAAACCGAGAAAAAAACTTTTAATGTGAAGGCAAAAATTGTTCGTTCCAAATATATCATATGAGAGAAGTGTATTTTTGTCTAAAACAATTGGATGAGTGTAATGTTTTGGAAGGATTACTTTTTACTTTGTCATTATCATTTCCGAAAAAGAATCGGCACTAAATCAAGTTCGAGACTCGGAGGTCCTGATCACGGTCCCGATATATCGAATAAGCCAACTGTTGGGAACCTTTCCATTTTGCTTCACCATTCTGTAAGTTGAGATCGTATCTGGATCAGTAGATTCTGCTTATAAGCTTTATCTACAATCATATGGCCTTTTTCTCATCTCTTGCGAAATACATATATGCGGTAAAGCGTAAAAACTGTTACAATTACAATAAATTGATGATTTTATATTATAAATTGAAAAATCCATACTATAAATTAATGAATATTTACAATCAAGTTTTTAATGTATTTTATAATTAAAATCTGACTTATACATATTCAACATATTACAATATAAATTTTTTAACTTACAATATAAATTTTTAAACCTACAATTTGTAATCAATATAAATTTCTTAACTTACAATATAAATTTTTAAACCTACAATTTGTAATAACCATTACGCTCCTTTTTGCAGCACAGCGACGCGCCCTTTTCTCTTTTGGCCATATTGAATGTCAACAGCATTGCTAAGGCTGGAGATCGAAAGATAAATGTCATCGGCAATGACCATTGGAGCATTCAAACACTTTGCTTCTCGAGGAATAAGATGCTGATGAGTGACAATGCCCGCTAGAAGCATTGTTTTCCACCCTCACTCCCCGCGGATGAACATGAAGGCGTAGAATCCAATTCCTGTCTGCTGGCACTTCCTTTACCTAATTGTAGGTCACGATCTTGGAGATGTAAGATCTGGGATCAGAGTATGCCTATATAAACGTCAACGTATACAGAAACGGTAGAAAGATAGCAAAGATGTGGAAATTTTGTCAACAAATTTTCCCTTCAGAATTCTTAATACCCCATGTTTTTAACTATCTGAACCACCAAACGAAAACTATGACCAAGATCTCTACAAATATCATGGACTTGAGGATCTTACAATGACAAACACAAAATGTAGTATTTCTGGTTTCCATCTGATTAAAGAAGCTTCTTCCTCTCGAAGAAGGTCTTCAGGTGCCAAAATTGTAGCGCGGCCACTGAAAGGCAAACAAAAAGCGATAGAAAACCGAGCCAGAACATTTTTGAGTTGGTCGCTCTGTTGAGCTCTTGCATTTCGTCCTCCCTGAAAATTTAGCAAGTATTAAGCACGTTCAATTCAATCAATCAATAGCTCTTAGTAAGACAGTGTTGTGTAACACAGGAGTCTCACCTGTCTCGAAGGTAGAACATCTCTTCATGGATAGAGTTGACTGTGTCCAACAGCTTCTTCAACTCCAATTCCATGACCTGACATTCGATAGGTAACAAACATGGTAAGATTTCTACCGAAGTCACCGAACATTTAGAACTACCCCGCCAATTAGAACAAGCATAAACACAAATGTAGGTAGGTGAGTACATTTCAAGACAAAAATCAGGTTGGAAAATATTTCTGAGAGCAACTCCCAAATATGAGGTATACCATAGGAAAACAAATAAATGTGTCAAGACAAAAAAAGAATGATGCAACTCCATCCATGTAACCGAACAAAACCAACTGAATAACATAAATTAACTATATGTTGAGTACATTGTACAACTGTTTTTCATCCCCATAACTTGCAAGTAATTTAGTAAGCTCCTGTCCATGATTTCCAAAACAACAACTAGAACCACGTATAACAGCTGATCTAATGAGCGAGTTTACATTACCTATGCAGGGAAAAGATTAGAGAGCTACGAGTCTGTGACAATACCCTAGTAGCCACAACTCGCAGTCACAGATGTTAGCCACATTAATCACACCAGTATAACAACACTAGCGAAGAAGTGTGCTAAGTTGATGCACTAAGCTTTGAGTACAAGGAAACAAAAGGCCAGAAAAAAAAAAAGATTTTGCTGGAATAAGTAGTGAATTACACCTCTATTCTACAACAATTTGTGCATACCGCATAGGTCTTTACAGCCTTGATGCTTTTGTGATGGTTGGTTCCATTATAACAAAGCTGCTCCACAATTGGCTTAACTCCAAGGTACAAAATCCATGTTGAATCACCATTTAGCAGGTCTAATAGATCGTGGGTTTCTTTGAAGACTTCAGGAAGGCTGTGAAAAATCACAATTGGCTTAAGTCCATGCACACTTGACTTCCATTTGTTAACTCAGCGCACAAAAGCACCAATCTTGATGCAGAAAAAGTCCATACACCTCAAAGGTTTCATCCTAGCAGGCTAGGATACCATTTCCCCTCATCACTTCACACAGTTCTCCTAATTTCTCAAGTTCACTTCAATTGATGCCTACTATACAACCTCAATAGGACATATATCAATGACCCCGTCACCATAAATAGAAGAACCAACACTACAAGGACTACCGAAGCAGAAGGGCTTTTTTTTCCCAGTTTGCTTTTGAGTCGAGAACAATCTTTCTAATTTCACTCGCAAGCATAAACTCCAAGCAAAAAACCACAAACAGAAAGCCAAATCAATCCCACCACAACAAAACGAGCTAACAACTCACATCGATCTGGCCTTTCTTGGCAACATTACCCCAGTCCTTCGCCGCCACACCAGTCTTCCACTCGAAATCCACCGTCGCGGTAATCGCCGGATTATGATCCGACAACCAAAAGCACACCATATAATCCCCGGATTCCGCCGCCGTGAACGCGAACTGCCCTGACTCCGTATGTTCAGCATAGTGATAACTATTCCCATACGAAGACGTCACCTAATCACAAAACCACCACAAGCCCATTTCAATTCACCACAAATAACACACACCCAATTCACCAAATCCCCCCAAAACCCAAACCCTAATCCCCAAAATCGGATCTTTAATCGTAATTCTTCCCCTTACCCTGACGGTGAGCTTGTGGGAATCTGGGAGTGGAATGTTCTCGTCGTGTTTTTGAACGTGGTAGTTGCCGACAGTCATGGAGTTGCTCTTTATGTCCTCGGCGATGCATTTTGTGTGGCCCGATTGGAGATCGAATCGCAGCGATTCTGTGCTGGAAAACAGAAACCCTAGAAAAAGGATGAAGATAGAAAAGGATTGGGCGATCATTGTGATCGGAGAAGGGGGAATCGAGGTGCTGAAGGTGATCGGAGATGGGTGAAATTCGTCGGAGTTTGGCCGGAAATGTGGGGAAGGGAGGTGAGGAGAAGCGACGACGATGGAGTTTGATTTGGGAATGGTTTGGGGATGTTACGTGGCTGAGGCTGATGTGGCGGGACTCTATTTACTGGTGTTATTGAGATTCTTGGCAAGTATACAAACGTATTCACATGTCACCAACGATTTTTTAAGGAGTTTGGTACCCTGGTTGAATTATTGGGTTTGGTATTTTGGTTGAATTATTTTTTTCATATAGTTAATTGATATAAATTGATTGACAAATTCGATACTCACATGTAACAACATTATTAATCTTACGATCCTCACAAAATGCTGTACTATCTGTTGTTCCCGATTGTGATGATATGATTACCTTTTTCCTTGCTTCACTAATGATGCGATCATCGATCAATCTGTTTGGTTGATAAGTTAGTCCTCTTTGATCATTGTTTAGAGCAGGATGGATCTTCACTCTTGCAAAAGAGAAAGACATGCAACCCAGCAAACTATAGACTCCATAGTACAACGAAAAATCAACATTTGTCTGGTACAATGACAAACAGATTAAACCAAAAGCAACTCGACATGTATTCCATCAGGCACTTGACAAATATGAGTTTCAAGATTGTCGCGAGACAGTGAGCTTCAGTCCATGTTCCATGGATAGTATGGTCATCATCCGGTACTTGACGATGTGCCCTGGCACCAAGCTGAACCTGTAGAATCTACACAGAATCGCCAGAGCCATCTTCATTTGCAGATAAGCTGAATCCTTTCCTAGACATATTCTAGGCCCAGCCTAACAAATTCCAAAAGCAAAACTCCGTTAAAGCTCGAACAGACAGGACGATTTTGGTGCCTGTTTCTTCCATTTATGGGTTACTTAGAGCTCCTGGAATGGTTTGGCAATTGCAAAAAACACAATCGGCTAAGCATACGCTTTGTTTTCTCTGGAACTTGATGAATATCTTACCTGGAAAGCAGTGAACTTGAAAGGTGAGGCGTTGTGGAATAGACCATCCATGAGCCACCTTTCAGGCTTGAAAGAAGCTGCATCTGAACCCCAGTTATACTCCATCCTGCCCATGGAGTATGGCACATAAGTCACCATCCCACCGGCTTTCACTTTGGTTCCATCAGGCAATACATCATCCTCCAAGATCCCCTTGGGGTCCTGCAATTCAAGTCCAGTTTCAGCTTATCAGTTTATCTAAGGTTTCTCGCGACATTTGCCGATAACTATCTTTCGCACCTGAGGGACTGCAGGATACAACCGGAGTGTCTCCGTGACCACCGCGTGCAAGTAGTGAAGTCTTGCGAGGGAATCATAAGTCAATAAGTTAGCAAATCGTGCAACTCTCTGGCGGAAAGAATCAAGGTCATTGGCATCATGCTTCTTCAGAAGGATATTTTCTTCTGCAGCTCTATCTCGCTCGAAGTTCTTGAGCTCTGTGTAAAGCTTTTCTGCTACATGGCTATGTGTCATTATCATGTATATTGCCCAGGAAAGAGTTGTAGCTGTGGTGTCTCGGCCAGCGATCACAAAATTCAACACGATGTCTCTTAGGCTTTTATCTGTTGCATCACTTTCTTGATCCTCCCCCAGCCGGATAAATCTTGACAATATGTCGTGCTTTATCTGATGTTTTTGCCAAAAATTATCGAAGTATTGAAACGAAACCAAAAGGTATATAATCAGTCCAAACATAAACAATAAAGTTGTTAGTTTGCAGATATCACAGTTGGTTCAATGACTCAACCTCCGTCATGGAGATTACATGAGTTACTTCTCTTATGCTAGCTATTAGTATTGTTGCTTTAGTGTTACCTCGTTGAATTTGCTGTTCCTTCGCGCCTCTATAATCTCTGTCTTCCTTTTTCGAATGACAGAATATGTGAAGTCATCTATGATTTGAATGCTTTCACTAAGCAAGGCCTCCGATCCCATGTTAAGAAACTTCTTTATCTTCCACAAAGGATCAATGAATCTCAGCGTTACAATGATGTTTGCAGTGTCAAATGCTCGAGCAAATCGGTTCTTCGGAAGGTTTGGAGCCAATGTTCCTATCTCTACACCAAAACCCACCTTGCAGATGGAGTCCAATGTCATCCTCATTAACAATTCCTGAAAAGCAAAAACCTCAAACCATTAGCAACACAACTTTTCATGATAGGGATCCCGTCATCTTATACTACATCAAAAACGCTGAACTCGCCTGACTACTGTAAGATTTCCTCAACTGTACCTGCATGTCTATTTGTTGATTATTGAAAGAGGCTTGGCCTAGGAGATCAGCGAGCTTCAAGGTGTAATCCCTGAACACAATGGTGCTGAAGTCCCTCAAGTTCTTTGATGCAAACTCAAAGCTCGCCGTCTTCCTTTGTCTCCTCCAAATTTCACCATCCGCGTTGAATATCCCATCCCCCAACAGGACCTCCATGTATGAATGGTATGCTTCGCCCTTCAAAAATCCGTGATTGAAAAGTTTGATCATTGTGAATCTACACATACTAAAATTTTAACAGTTCCCAAATACGGTTTGAGAGCAAATATGACCACAGGCCACGGCTGTATATACCATTACCGGTTACCCCTATATGTCTAGGACTTTATAGATGGGATAAGGCGAGGTAAGCTCATTCCTCGGCTCTCCAATAAATTACTGGAATTCAAATGAAAACCTTATTCTATTAACAACAATCGACTGAGTAGAAACTTTAGATCTGTAACATGATTTTCTGGAACATGGCATTTCTTTTACCTTTGGATAATTGGTGAAATTGGTCTTGAGTACATGCTCTACATTAGCGGGATCAGCGATATATGTGTAAGTTGTAAATGGCATTGGAACAACAACAGTTCTCAGCTTGAAGAAGTATCCTACGAGCCAATCATGCATCCTGTCATAGTTTACCAGCTGCTCTAGTGCTGCTCCTATCAGAGGCCAAGTCTTCGGGCCCTTCTGGTTTCGCTGAGTCCATCTATGCATGAAAATCCATGAAAGAAAGAAGACTGCTAGGATCCATGATAACATGTTGAAGAGCAGCAGGAAAAGAACAAACAGAAAATGAACTTCCTAAGATGCAACAACGCAACATGAAGGAAACCAGAATAATAGTATAACAACAGGCCACGGAAGCTGAAGTCCCGTGCCTATAAGTCGTGCAGAGAGGAAGCAGTTGTATTAGTTGCTCATGCAAAGTTAACCTAATAAACTCGGAATTCAGCAAGCTTTGTGTGCTTTGAATGTAGTAGACTAAAATTGGATCACCTCCCTTGCACGCGTCACCTAATAAACAAGATTCATATCTCATGCATATTTTGCCTATCCTGATGTATAGGAATAGGCAGGTAAATATTAATGTATAATGGGATGAGCTTCGTCTGTCTGTCATAACATAAGCTGATGTCAAGGTAAAGTACTGTCTACTCACAAGTTCGAGTCTTTGATTAGAGCAATCTTGAGAAAGAGGATTCTCGCATATACTTCATTTGACAAAGCAACTCCTGTTGCACAGAAGATGAAATAGGCATGTAACCATCTACTCTTCTAGGACAACATCAGCAATAAGTAGTCATGTATACACAGTGCGGTAATTCACACGGGCGAAACAGAACATGTAGGGTGCTCACAGATCATACTACTCAAGAATAGTAATCCACAATTCACAGTTCACATACTCAACAATCATGACTTCATGTGAGTTATTCTGCCTATACTATAAACACATGATACCGTGGCTTATCCTTAATTCTACTGAAGCACGACATGACTCGTGATTAAATCCACCAAAGAGCGACACGATACGCTATCGTATTTAAAGGCTTCAAGCTTGTGACATTTCAAGTCGTATGTCATCAAAGTTGAAGCTTATGACGTCTTACAGCTTATGTCAGAATATCACATTTGTTTCTCATGTGTCTCAAGCTTTTTCCCGTGTTTCAGGCGTGGCCTTTCCGTGATCCTTTGGTATGGTTCATCCACGTTTTCCTCCGTGTGAAGTGTTGCAAAAGATGAGCCATGTTCTTACCTATATAACATGCTTATGATATTGTGACAATGAGCATCAGAGTAAAGGTGCACAAGCATAAGTGTTTGTACATATCTTTGAAGTTTAAACACATTTAGGTGAACTTAAGGGAATTGTTTTAGGAGTAAGTCACTTCTATATCCCTTATTGTTATACTCTCGGTACACGGTGTAACTCCTTTGTATCTTCTCGTTTGGCTAGTGGAGGGAGTAAAATGAAAAATCTCAATGGATCATATGTTTTGGATTTGGCAAATACAAATCAATTCCAACTTGAATGTATAATAAGAAGGGAAAGAGATATATTCTCTTTGTTTGATTCAAATTATAATATTTTCATACTTAATAATTTTTTTAATATAAAAATCAAAATATCTATATTTTATTTCGTATTAACTTATTCATCATTATTTCTTTTTTTCTCATTCTTTTATCTCATACAATCATCAGTATAAAATTATCATTTCTAATTAATTCAAAATATATATAAATTATAATATTCGAATCTTAATAGTTTAAATGAGACCATGAAAGAATATATGCATACAAGGACAGGGTGCTGTCATTCTCCTGCACATGATCAGTTTGCACACCAACTCCTTTTTATGGAAAACAAACAGTAGTATGATTTGATTAGCAATTTATCCTCAACTAAAATTTTGGACACACTAGTATAGATAAACAAAAAAGGCTGTTGGTGGACTGGCCCATCATCCATTGTAAATTGTATTTTATTTTATTATGAATCATATTATTTTTATTTTTGTAATTATAAATCATAACTGAACAAGATCATTTTTATTTTTGTAATTGTAATTTATAATAAAACAATATGTATTTCATGCAAAAAAAAAAAAAAAATAGATGCAGTAAAACAACCATTTGATTGTTATTGTAATATCAATGATTTCCTATAGAAAAAGAACATGATTATTGATGTGCATCATACAGCTATAGCCCATGATTCATGTGTCCAAGACATGCAGGTGCTTGGTCGCTAAGTAATTTTCCAACCGGCGCTTTACTAATTTTCCGAACGATGGCTGAAATCAATAAATTATTACCCCTATATTGACATTGTGAAGTAAACACAAATATGCTACGATGGAACTAAACAATGTTCGGGAACTATCGAGCATCTAAAATGCTATTCGAACCTCCCGAAAAAAAGAATGAGAAGCTAAACGCATAATCGTCTTCTCATACAAATTTCGACAGGGGATTATCATACTGCAGTCCGTTCTGCTGGTTCAGTATTGTAGTCATCGTAGTCGGATCAGAATACTGCGTGTATGGAATTTCCCCTGGGCGGGGCTTCTCCCCACCAGTGAGATCATATCTGCTGCGATCAACGCCGCCTTGAAGCCCAAAACCCGAGCTGAACGGATTGTTATCGCTCAACATATGGGAGACTTGTCCCAAATAATCCATGTCTAGTAAATGGCCTAATGAAACCGTCCCGGGGAACTTCAATAGTTGATGCTGCGCATAACCCTGATCTGTAGTAGTACTAGCTATAAGGTTTGTGCCCGTCATTGGTGGCGCTCGCCGCTGTGAATTTTCCTCGAATAGTTTCTGGTCCGGAGTCCTCCCCGCCGCATGCTTCTTCTTGTATATCCGACACAACACCCAATCGTCCAACTACAAAATAACATACAAAGTGCTTTTAAGTTCGAACTTATGATACATGCTGAAGAACATATGTAGAAGTTGTACTAACATGTCCTTTGTCAATGTCTGTAATGAAATATTCACGAGTTAACAAATTAAACCATCCAAAGAAATTCCATCGCTAGAATCCTTAAACCATACATGATGTTCAAGCATATATGTATAATCACGTAGGCTTTACTTTACCCTCATTGATCCACGGTGCTTCACAGTAGGTTGAGGCCGAGATTCACTGAGGCGATACTCGTGCATGATCCAATCCGTCTTGTTCCCCTTAGGTGGTCTACCCTGGTAGAAAACAAGGGCCTTTTTGATCCCGACACACTTCGTTCCACTATATATCGCCTTATCTGTGCCCGTAGCCTTCCAATAACCCGAGACAGTAGCCCGGTTCGGTCTCACCCCATTCGGATACTTCCTATCTCGCGGGGTAAAGAAGTACCACTCCTTTTCTCCAACTCCTCCCTTATCTGAACAAACAATTTGAACGCATAAATCAATCTGCACAAGTTAACATTCCACAAACTAATTATATCACCGGGTAAAAGGGTTAAATGTAAATACTGACCAGGCAATTGCCACGGATCAAACTTATATATATCGACTTCAGGGATGATGGAAACAGGACAAGGTTGCGACATGGCTTGGTTCTTGAGATAGTGCACGATCAGCTCCTCGTCCGTCGGGTGGAACCTGAACCCTGGCGGTAAATTCGAAACCACCTTTCCCTCCATTGATGAAATCAATCTGATCTTTGTCGTCTATGATTCCTCTTCTTTGCTATAGAAGATTTTGAGAGGGAGTCATGAAATGTATGCAAGGTGAGGACGCAAAATTATATTTGTGATGGTTTTTTTGTCGTTGGTGTGACAATGACCATGAGCGATCATAGGAACGTGGGCTTTCATGATATGGTGGTGACGTTTGATTTTGATTTTTTGGACTTTTTGCATGGTGGATATGCTTGCAAGAGGAGAATGGGAGCATATATACTTTCAATTGTAGATAGACATGGATGGTAAAAGTGTTCCTTTCTTGATTTTCTTGGACCAATTATTGTCCTAACTTTGCATATGATCAAATGCTAAAAAATGTTAAAATATATCTCATCCACACAAATAAATAATTGGAGAAAAAATGGATTGTGTGTTCACACAGCGTGCGTCAACTAATGATCTAACGGTTAAGATTTAAAGATATAAATGAATGATCAAGATTAAAATATGATCATTTAATCTTAACTCTTCATATCTATTTAATTCTAATCGTTGGATTTTCGTTCGACATATCATATGTCAACACACATAACCCCTAAACCCATAATCAAATCACAATCTCAAGATTGAAACAACGATTAAAAGGTCTTATTTTAACGTCGTTAAAAGAAATCATAGTAGATATTCTCTCGTCTCCTGGAAAGAATGCAACGGATTGATTTGTCACGTTTATTGATGTAAAATTTGAAACGCATGCAACAACGTTCAAACATAGATTTTTATTAATTTCTTGTGAAATATCAATGATTGTATAAGTTATATACTTTAACATACAATCGGACATATGAAAACGAAACATATATACACGTATAAAGTAATATAAAATATAGTGAATAGTATTATATTTTAAAGAAAAGTGGAGTGATCACCTTTCACTCGTGTGGAGTTATAATTTGTTATTGACATAATGGGCACACCATCCGTGGATTATCCTGAACTCAAACGGATAATGAGGAATCAAAACATGCAAGTAAACAGACAAAAGAGTTGACGGAGTAAAATATCAGCTTTGCTAGAATTAGAACCTTTGCAACTTCTAGCTTCGACTATTTCTTCTTTTATGACTTGTTCCATGTAAAAGGAAGTAACCATTTGAGAAGTTAGGGAGAAAACCACCTTTGTTAATTATTCATCATGACTTGAAATAAAATTTCAAATTAAGAAAGTACCCGATAAGAACAACTTGAAAAATTATACCCTTAGACATTTCTTTTTCAAAAATAGTTTATCCAAATTTTTACATGGTACTTACTTGCTAGGTTGTTAAACCCAATCTCGGAATACTGTCAAATCATAAGTTTAAAATATACTCCCTCCGTCTCATAATATTTATATTCCTTTCATTTCATAAAATAGATAACGATTTGATCCGACACGTAAATTTATGTATGTGTTGAATTTGTGTGTGATTTGATAAAGAACGAATATTTTTTTATGATATTGAGGTGTACTGTAGTAATTAGTAATTGTGGAAGAAAATAATGGATGTATTGTTTTGGTATTTTTTTATGTGAAAATGATATATTGTATATATTTTGAAACGGTTCAGATAGACAAGTGTTTATATTATGAAACGGAAGGAGTAACACTTATTATTGTGATTCGTCTCACAAACCTTACAACACTTATTTTACTTCCTTATTTGAAAATAATTTTATATCATTAAAATAACTACAATACCTCATCATACTCCACTATTTCATCTCTCATTCGGTTTCATCCTTTCACATCAAACTCAACATCATCTAAAATCATAATATACTAATCAAATATATCAAATTAAACACACACATAAAAAATTAATACGGGTCAAAGTGTTGTAAGATATATAGGACCGAGGGAGTATGTTACTAGTATCTGATACGACTATATAGTACTCTCTTCGTCTCATATAGTATTTTGCAATAATTATTTTTGACAATTAAATTTATGTTTATCTCCTTCCAGTTCTATCATAATTCTCAATCGTATAAAATTTCTTTCTTCATCTTTTTAATACCTAACCACACAAAATTTTTTATACAAGAAAATGATGCAAAAATTTTGAGACTATCTCCAAATGATAAAACCATGCAAGTTTTTAGATCTACAAACTATCCTGATAGTTAAATTTTGTTACTGTTAAATCTCATAAGTTGTAATAAAAGCAACGAATTTGAACTCTTTGCCGTGTCATCCAAAGTCTTCCAAATATGTGACAACAAAGAGATTAGCATGATAGCATCATACGACAAAATCTTGTCTTTTTTCTAAATTTTATCCGGCCTTCTCGAGTCGTTGATAGTTGGACACCTCATCATTTGGGCCGGTCCATCCATATTGGACCACATCGACAGCCCAATACCAAATTCCTCGAAAAGGTCGCTAACGTGTTGAGACATGAACTGTACCATAAAGATACCTTGCCACGTGGAGAGCTGGGATGGGAACCATTCATGTGTGATTGTTTGACGAGGAAAAATAGACGTGGAATCGCAGCCGTCAATGTCGCAAGTAACCAGGTGGCTCGGTTTCGTTCGATGGGCATGTTTTTTTGTCGACTCGTGGATCAACTAGTCGCAACGAATTTTAAGACAAAAGATAGCAATTCCAAAAGAAAGATAAACAAGAATATGTCTTTAATAGTCGTGGATTAGATTAGTCTTTAATTATATTTTACCATCGATGATGATTTGATGATTTATTTATTTGTCCGCTAGCTCAGGACGCTTGTAAGCTCTCCTCTTTGATCGACGAAGTATTGACTCATCACCTTATCGTTAAAGTTCCCACTTTTTCTATCATGGAAAATTCCTTGATATCGACCCATGTTGTCCATGGCGACATGCGAGTACATACATGAAGGAATTCGTCAGTGATGTTTGACTAAACTCTTTAAGAAAGTCAAAACTTTAAAGTTCTCGAAAAACATGTCGGAGTGACACAGATTCTAAACACTATTCAAAAGAATTAAGCGAGAGCGTCTATGTATAATCAATCAATCAACTCACACGTACAGTTAACTGTTAATAGAATGAATATTACCGTAGCATGAAATAATCACTGCGAGTAAAGTAACGTAGCTGGAATGGTCTGGCCCAATTCCGTCGCCGCCGGCTTTCATACGGAACATAGACACTACTACGGAGTACGGAGTATTTATTTAAGAGGCCCATTCTATGCCCAATACTACCCCGGCCCAATAGTTCATCAACCCATTACTGCATAAAACCAAGGACATAGACAGTGACGCCCATAATATTTTATCAAGTGTGACTTCGAAAAGAACGAAATACAAAAAACTTTTATCATATGATTACAAAAAAAAAAGATTAATTATCAGTAAGATTATCCTCATTGATTGCCTGTTACTACAAAATTATTAAAATTTGTTCTGTAAAATGAATGATTAAGCACACAAGTTGCATGAAAAAAAAAGGAGCAAGAACTTTTGATAAAATTACATACTCATCCACTACTAGGGTAAAACACATCAAAACAATAAACTCACGTAATTTTATCAAATATATAATATAAAAAAATACACGTAATATCCTTATCATAAAAAAAACATACTTCATCTTTCATTATAATTGTATTCTTTTCAATGGTTTTTTCGGTTTTTTGTCAATAACTTCATCATTTTACAATCTGATTCAACAGTTCCTAACAACTTCTTATACCACCAAGTTTAACAAGGGCAATGCCCATAAAAGATGGAACTTTTTTCCATCCAAATATCAAGAGTCTTTGTTGAAAACAAGCAATCAGCACTCAATTGCTATAGAATCATATGCAAGCACAAATTACGAGTTTAAAATAGTTTTGATAATGGCGTACTAATACATAACGTGTATAGGCTACAGAGAATTTACAATAGAATCATAAACTATGTCATTCGAATTTATTATCAATTGATTTTAATTAGTAGAAATCCATATCATGGTTTGAGAAAATGAACTTTTATTGATATATATATATATATAAGGATTATTGGGCTGTAGTAATGGTAGCCAACAGAAATTAAAACCCTTACAGGTTAAAAAACAATTATCATATTTCAAAAGTTCAAAATTTAAAAAATAAAAAAACATTCTCATTTATAGAA
>LIEC01012220.1:30859-53171 GCA_001925005.1 Drosera capensis | reverse complement strand
ATAACATATATTTATCAACTTACAGTATAAACTTTTCAACTTACAAAATAAAATCAGTCATATTGACTAATTTTAAATCAATCATATATTTTCAATATATATATATTAAAAAACAATGATCATATTTCAAAAGTTCAAAATTTAAAAAATAAAAAAACATTCTCATTTATAGAAGATTGGGAGAAAGACTGCACCTAACTTGGGTATAGTTACTACAACATCCTTTTTTCTATATATATATATATATGATGTATTGGAGTTGATTTTGTACTGTAAATTTTATTTTTATATTATAAATTATTGAATATATATTGTCAAATTTTAGTATTAAAATATATTAAAATTTGATAACATATATTTATCAACTTACAGTATAAACTTTTCAACTTACAAAATAAAATCAGTCATATTGACTAATTTTAAATCAATCATATATTTTCAATATATATATATTAAAAAACAATGATCATATTTCAAAAGTTCAAAATTTAAAAAATAAAAAAACATTCTCATTTATAGAAGATTGGGAGAAAGACTGCACCTAACTTGGGTATAGTTACTACAACATCCTTTTTTCTATATATATATATATAATGTATTGGAGTTGGTCTTGTACTGTAAATTTTATTTTTATACTATAAATTGTTGAATATATATTGTCAAATTTTAGTATTAAAATACATTAAAATTTGATAACATATATTTATCAACTTACAGTATAAACTTTTCAACTTACAAAATAAAATCAGTCATATTGATTAATTTTAAATCAATCATATATTTTCAATATATATATATATATATACGACGCGTCGTTGGTGTTGTGAAATACATCATACTTGCTGCTGTAAACTATATATTGAGAAATTTATACTGTAAATTGAAAAGTTTATATTAGAACTTGTTGAATGTATACAAGTCAGATTTTAATTATAAAATACAATAAAAACTTAATTATACACATTCATCAAGTAAAGTATAGATTTTTCAACTTACTGTATGAAATCACCAACTTATAATATTTACAACAGCCACTACATTGCATTTTGAATCACTGATGATTTTTACATATATATACATATATAGGAAAATCAGTGGTGTTGTAGCAGCAGCTAGGTGCTGCAAACCGCACTAATTCTTCTCGTGAACTGCATATATTTTCTATTGTGAATTACAGTTTAAAAGATAAAAAATAATACAATTCATAGTAAAATCAGATGCAATTCACGAAAAAAAAACTGCAGTTTGCAACACCAAAACCGCATTATATATATATATAGAAAAGTGTTTGTGTTGTAAAAGACAGTCAACTATGTATCGAGGAGTAACCTCCATAGCTGTTACTGGATCGAGTTTTAAAAAATTATTTTTCCTTTTTGATTTTGAAGATTATTTCGTAACAAATAATTTACAGTCTTCTACACCGTAAACACTAATCCGATATATATATTAAAAAAAGATCGCATCCGTTCAAAGTACCAGTACAGATGCCTGCACAATAGGCGCAAGGGCATCAGAATAAGTAAACCATGGTAATGAAGTGTTCACAGCGCACAAATCACACACAATCACAAAAATGGGGAACAATAATTAGGATTAATGGGAACAGTTCCACTTAATTAAAACTGATTGAATGAATGAATGGGGCCCCTTCATTCAAGATTAGGGTTTGGTTTGGTTACACTGTTTTTTTTTTCTGCTATGTCGATTGTTTCTGCTCCATAATAATTCACCTCAGCCTCTCTCTCAGCGGATTATCCACAGTTCTCATCCATTCATCATCATCATCATAAGCTACTGATTGTGCTACAGGTGAGTTGTTGTTCCAGTTATAGGTTACCCCTCTCTATAGTTTGTTTCTGTTTTTGAGAAAGATGAAAAGTGGATGGAATTCATTCATGGGTTTGAGAGCTTTATAGAATTCGTTGATGGGTTTGGGAGCTTGGTGGGATTCGTTGTTGGGTTTGGGAGTTCGATGGAATTCGTTGTTGGGTTTGTGGACTTGATGGTATTCATTGATGGGTCTTGAAGCTTGATGGATTTCATTGATGGGTTTTGAAGCTTGATAGAATTCATTGAAGGGTTTGAGTGCTTGATGAATAATTTTGTGGTTTCTAGATTGTTTTTATTTGATTCTGCAGCCTTGTGTTTTATATCTTTTGGTGTTCTCAGAGGGAAAAGAGCGCTGGATAGCTTGCAGCGCTTTGTCTTGGGAGTTATGGTTATGTTTCCCTCCTATCTGCAGTGTTATTCTTCTTGTTTGCTGGTTCTTTTGCCAATAATAAGTGCGTGCGTCACTGTTGATGCTCTTGCTGGGTCAGCTGGTGGTGTATGTATTTTGCCATTTTACTTGAAAGTTAGTCGTTGCAGAGATCAAACTACTGGTTCCCAGAGTGGGGTGGTGTTGAATTGAGTGTATTACTTTGATTAGATTACCTATGGCACAAGGATTTTCGATCTAAGGGTTGAGGTGTAGCGTGTCATTGACGTTAGGTTGTGTATTAATCTACCCGTGTGAGTTGTGGAAGGTTTTTAGTTAACTGTGGAAGTTCTTGTGGTAGGTCTGGAAGTTATTGTAGTATAGGTGTGGAAGTCTTGAGGAAGAATATCATTTGCTAAGAGGTTGACATAGGCTTTGAAAGTAGTTCCCAAGTTGTAGCCGCCTTTCGTGTCTGCATCTTTTTGCTTGTGAGATCTTCACTGGTTGAATGTTTTGGCCATTGCAAGTTCTTCTGGTCATAGGTTCCGATGATATTCTCAGAAGACACTTGGAGTTTTTTTTTTTTTTTTTTGAAAATTTTGGAGCTTAAGCATTAAGTTCTTGACCTTTTATGACACTATTTGGTAACAACTTGAATGATTGTGATTGGCTAGCCATATGCTATTTCCCCATAGCTAAGCATGGAAAAAACCATACTTCTCTTCACACATAAGTGATTTGCAATCTCAATAGCATAATGCTCATGGAAACTAGTGGTCAAGGTGAGTTCTTTGAGATGGATGGTTAGTTCAAGATTCTCATTATGGTGTCATTTACGCTTGTGACTCATGGTGTGTTGCTGATGTTCCCGTTTCCATTGAATTTTTTTTTTTTTTTTGTGGCCTTTTTGAGATCATCTCGTTGTTCATCCTATGAAGTAAACACCTTTGTACTCTTTGCCTGCAGGCTGCTGCTCCTGAGCTTATCAAACACTACTTCATCTTTTTGGAAGACTTGAAGCATGTATCTAGAGATTAGATTTTTCTTTTTGTTGCTACCCTTATTGGTGAATTCCCACTAATATGGTGTTTATCAATTCTGAACATGGGATCGATTGTCTTCTTCCAAGTAGTCCAATCTTGTGCCTGAAAAGAAGATTGTAGTCCTTCTCACCATCATCATTCCTTTCCTTGGAAGGTTCAAGCACACTATTCTGTTTGTTTGGTAAAATATAGCTAAGACAGGATCCCTTTGCTGCGTGGCCGCAAGGCCACATGGATCAACTCGTGCCAGCACAGATTGGTCTATGGCTCCTCATGAGCCATATTGGCGAACTAACTCTAGCTTCTCAGAACCTATACAAAGATGGGATTATCGACTCCACTCCAAAGGAGTACGACATGGTTCCAATGACAGTATTCAGTTATCTGGATCTTCTATGTCGTCAATAGTAAAGATAGTCGAGGCTGGTTGAGGGGCAATCACCATCCTACCCATCGATATTCTGCATCTGATGGTACTGGGCTGTATTTTAGCAGCCCTTCGGATACCTCGCTTTTCCAGCCCTGGACGCCTCCACCAGTACAAGAAATCTGTGCTGATGACGCTGCAATCAAAGAGAGGTAATTCTTACTAGAACTGCAGTGTGCCATGCTTTCTCTCTCTTTTGGTTGTCTCTTTAAGATCCAATTGGTTTAAGCTTTTGTAGTCCTTTAAAATTTAAATTCATAAAGGATATTATCCATGCAGGCTTCCTACATCCGGTTGAGATTGCATGTCTTAGTTGCTTTGTCAACTGCCAAGAATGGTTGGAACTTCGTAGTTGTAATATGATTTATGTGGATTAAGGTTTTCAGTACAATTTTGATTACATGAACTTTGTCATAACATTAGGAAAAGGAAGACAGGAAAATGCCTTCTTCTACTTTTCTCAACAAGAAACATCCCGGTGAGTGGGTGACCACAAAAGAAAATTTGGTGGAATGTGCATCATGTTTTGCAAATTACATGGCATCTCCAAATATGGGGGACTAGGACGACAAATTTTAGGAAAAGGTCATTACATGTCTTCTCCATTTATGTGATCCTAACAGAGGAAACACAGCCTTCACTTCATAGTCCTTTTTATCAACAAAGCGAAGGGAGTGGATGGTAGGCTTGAAAACCTCTCCTTTTGTATCCTTTTATCACTGCCACTTTCTTTTAAAAGTTTCTTAGGGATAACTTTGAGTATTGAGAAGAAAGGATGAGAGGGTGAAAGAGGAAACCTCGCTATGATGAGTATTCTGATGCTGTACCATAGACTTAAATATTCAAATCTATAAGAGAAACATCGTCATTCCACTTGAAATTGTGTTTTTTGTTAAATCAGAATAAAGCTTCATTGGAAGACCCTTTTTTTTTTGTCTTGTTCATTTTGTATGTTCTGTTGAAGTGTCTCTTTAATAAATTTTATGTGGGGGACTGGAATGCTTATCCCTGGTACTTCACAGCATGCATGGGCTATTGGGCTTGGCATGTCTGAACATCATGTCCAAGTACACCTATGTTAGAATGGTATCTCTAGGCTCCTTTGGGTTTACAATGAGGATCGGAGGCCTTTCATCTTTATTAAGTTACCAATCAATGAGGAGTTGAGCGACTGAGGAAAAGCAACTGTATAAGTTCTTAATATGGTTCTAACTACCTTATACAGTAGACCGAGATAGGTGAGCTGCATAGTATTCAGTACATTTCCTGAAAACAATCCCTTGGCATTATATCTCTCGCCTTTGAGGGAGACGAAAATGGGTCAGCGGAAGCTGGTGTGCATCTAAGCAACTATGACGGAGTTAGTCGCTTGCGTGTGCAGAGGTCGTAGAGGAAGTTCTGTCCAAGAAGTCACGTATTACTTAAGTGTCAACTAATGGATGATTCTTTCTTGTTAAAATAAAAAGAGTGTCATATCTATGTCGTGCTCTTAGGTGGGCTGGTGGCTTTTTTCTTTCTGTTTTGCTGTCATGAAAATGCCATTTCTGCTCTAGTTCTCTGGTCTCTCGTGCTGTTCTTTTCCTTGGTTTGGGTCAAATCCAATGTTAATACCGTTGAAGTTCCACTATGTTCAATCTGAACTTGTCTGCCATGTTGGGTTTGACCTTTTTGCTCTCTTAGTTTTCTCTAATTTGGTCTTTACGTGTTACCTTTTTCACATCAACTTAGACAACTGTTTAATTTCAAATTACAATAACCACTATACTTTTTTTCTCACATCTTCATGGAAGGGCAAACATCAGAGGAAGATCGTCTTTCTTTTGGAATTATCTTTGTTTGACTGTGACCCATGCAAGTTTGCAGCATATTTATTTTTTCCAAATAAATCCCTGGCCTTGTTGTGCATCAATCACTAGTATGATCGAGCAATCGAATCTCCTGCCCTTGTTTGTTACTAGTCTTGCAAGAAACAACCTTAGGCACTTGATCCACTTAAAACTGTAAAGAGATGTCTGACATGTCATTCCTGTTTGTGCCTCGTCGGCATTATATATTGAAAGAAGGTGAGGGTACTTAATGAATGAATGCTGACTGTCCTCTTTCCACTTTGATTCAACTCTTCTATGGATTACTTGACAATCAGCTCTAAAAAGGCTGTATTCACATTCCTGGATGACAGTATGCTTATTTTATTTTTTCCTCAAAGCTGTTGTGCATCTATTTATCAGTAATTTTCTCTCTGTGAAGATACAATGAATCGTATCACTGTTCAAATGTTCTCTGTTTTAATCATTCAGATCCTGCTTGGGCACGAGTGACATTTACACCGACAATGGAGGTAGTGTTTTTCTTTTTTTCCTCTTTCTTTTATTTTAAAAGCACTATGATACTGAGCTTGACTTATCTTTCGTCTCTTGGCATTTTTCAAAGGGATCTTCTACGGTGAGAGATGGCATTGGATCCATTTCTTCACGCTCAGATGGCAGTGAGTTTGAGCATGCAACCAAGCTACATTTATCAACAACTCCTCACAATTTCCCAAGCCGTTGCACGTTCATGTCCAAGGCTGTCCATCCGCTATCATTTCTGTTCCAAACTACAAAAAAAGGTTCACAGTATGATGTTACCGTTTCGCAAAGAGAGACACATGGCTCCAGTAGTGGTGGTAGCAGCATCGACATGACAGATATATCAGGGCCGTTTGAACCAGAGAATATGGAACGAGGATCAAATCCTGACGAGGGGCTTAGATGTGGTCTCTGTGAAAGGTGTCTCTCACAGTGGTCGCCATGGGGTTCCCGGAGGATAGTCAGAAGTGGAGACATGCCTGTAACAGGGGTACTTTCCTGAAAGCCTGTCTTCCATGCTGAGTGCCTGGATCAGATGACCCCGAAAGCACGTAAAGGTGATCCTCCTTGTCCTCTCTGCTTTAGAGCAGTAGAGGATAACTCCCCCGAGCATCATCGTGTCTTGACCAGATTAAAAAAAAATCCCCGAAGTTCAGACCTTTTTCTGATGAAGGATCACCAAGGTCATGGGGATGTGCTCAGGCCGGAGATTGTGTAGAAGGCACTCTGCGTGTTCCACCACACAACAGTATGCTCCTGCTGAATGGAGTAGGATGAGAAAGAGCCTCTCTTTGAAAGGTACTTCAGCGAAAGAGTTCCCTGCAAAATGGAGTAAAAGCAGTGCGATACTGGGTGAAAGATTTGTCGTCCGTGGACCTGGTAGTTGTTCAAAAACCGTGGCTGGGCCAAGTAAGAACAGGTGACTAGGAAAACTTCTTGGCAATGGATCGCCGGTGTAGCTGCTGAAGGGATGATATCAGAAGGCAGGTAAAGGTTCTGGAGTGAATCAATCAGAATGAGTTATCGGGTTATTATGCTACCCGAATAGACTTGATGTTTCATGGTACCGTGTTTTGCACCAGCAGATTCTTGCCAATTATGTTTGATCTGATCTGTAGCGGTTTATTATGTATCTTTAACAACTTAACATGGATGTGTGAATCACAATTTGCTGATATCATGATCTCGTGGCCTTTGAAAATACTTGAAATTCATGAAAAGTACTGTTATTGATCAGTTATCCCGTTGTTCCATGGTGTTGTGGTGGTGTTGAAGGTCATGATAGCGGTGGCAGCTATGTGGTCGACGATTATGGTCCAAACTTTTGACTCATTTGGGTACGATCTTCGTCTGATAATCCCTTTTATAGTGAACGGTTCCGGCTACCAGACTCCAATTGCGATGATTAGCGACCCATCACTAATCATGTTGTGGTCACGGCCGCCGATGTGGTAGAGGCTTTGCCAATGATCTAGGACACTGATGAATGATTTGGGCTGAACTGGAGGAGGAGCATGTCATTATGATTTATGAATCAACAACTGATGTATGATTAGTTTGGTCACCTTCAAACTCAGTCATATCATAAGCATGATGGTAAGGAGTGGGCAGCTGTGATCGGCCCTCTTCGAGCTGTTCTAGTGACCCGGCATGACGGTGAGGTGAAGCTGACAACCGAAGTCGTTGTAACTGCTGTAATCATGGAAATTTGGACCCCTGAATACCAAGATGATAGTAGCATGCTGATCAATTGCTTGCTTGGCCACAATGCCTGTTAATTAACATGGTAACATTGATCTCGTAAGAGCATATCTAAGGTGTCGGGCATTTTTGTATAGACAGAGTTATATTTGGATGATGAATAGTATAAAATTGTTAAAAATTGTCAATATTGCTTCAATGATATGAGGTCAAAATTTGCCTATAGTTATTTGATGAATAGTGAGGATTTAACCACATAGGTTGTATTGATATTTTTATTTTTTTCTTTCATTTGGATTTTGTCATCAATCTTTTCGGCTTGGAAGAATGGCATAGCCATTTCCATTGTCAAATATTATATTATCGATAACATATTGATCCAATACGTGATTTTTTGTGTGTATTGAATTTGATGAAGAAAAAATATTTTTTGAGTATTAGTGGGATTTATTGCAGTAATGTGAGATGAAATAATAGATGTATTGAAAAAGATAGTGATTGTTTTGATTTTTTTATGTGGAAAAAATTAATAAATAAGATATATTGTACATATTTTGAGACGGTTCAAATAAACAAGTGTTATATATAATATGAAACGAAGAGAATAGTTCCATGAATAAAATTAGAATCAGCGGATGGTATAAAAAAAAATTGTATTGAATATACTCTACTGGATAACAAGATAATGGAACGTATGAAATGTGAGCTTATTGGTGTAGTTTGAGATACCAGGGGGATAAAACAATTTTTTTTTTTTTTTTTTTTGATACTTCAACATCAGAGGAGTAGGAGAAGGGGCCGGGCCACCATGGATCTTGGCCCATTGTTTGTGTTAGGCTCAGATTAGACCACTGGCCCGCATTGCGGCCCACACATTTGGAGACTGGATTTTCTGCATGTGCCGGATTGGGGACCAAGGCTGAGAGGCCTGCGTGTGGTGGCCCGCCACCCATGTGCCCAAATGTCACGCCAGTGTTTGGCCCAAAAGTTAAATAACTTAGTGTCATGGTGACAAAAGTTCCCTCGCTAGACTATTAAGTCTATCTAAGAGAAAGATCCGAACAAACTATCGACCTTTCATGAATAAGCAGATAAGTTCGGAGATTGGTTTTATGAAAACTCCGTTGAGGTGGATAGAGTATATCTTAATGAGTCGAGCTTTGAAAAACATATTCAATTTTATGCTGATTCAGATAAATATTTTTCAAAGTGCAATATTCGATAACAAAATATTTGATTCCTACCACAATCCACCAGTGACAACATTTTTTGGTCCCGTTGAGTCGGAATATGACGAGGCTTTGTCTTTGTTCCATAGCTGGCCATGTTGATCATTTTGTCCTCTCATTTTCTTTCAACAATTAGAATGTAATCAAAATTCTCTTTATTAGGTTGTGATTTCATCATCGTAATTAGTTGGCAATCAATCATGCTATGTATGATCATAGACCATAATAATAACGAAGCCGGTGGTCATTGTTGTTTAAAAATCTAAAAGTAAGAGTATATAAATATAAAATATGATGAGAATCAGATATACGTAATATTATCCTTATTTATTATTTATGCTAGAGGGGAAGTGTTGTTCAACGGTGAGTTTATCCTTGTTGACCTTGTGGTTACTTTTACTAGGCCGTTAATCTCGTTGTTGAAACAAAAGGTGGGCGACACCGTCACATACTACCAACCAAAACAATGTTTGAATATTGAAATCCAATAACTTTATTACCACGAAACGGTCGCGCCATTTGTTTTTCATCCTAACCACATAGCATAGGCTGATAATTTGGTTAGGAATCCTAAGTGAGTGCATAATTAGCAATTAGTAACGCCTGAATTTGAGCAATGATTTAATGGTGAATTATGTCTGTAGTAGGTGACATAAAAAGCTGGTAGACAACGTAGTAATAATACCTTACTTTAATTGTTGCTACTACAAATTATAAAAGATTTGGCCTAATCTTTCATTATATTCTATTTTGTTGCCCTAATATGTCTCGACTCTTTGTAGAGGGACCAATCCACACTAACTGCCATGTAACGTTAAATCTAGATGCGGTGATGCCTGAGCTTAAAGTCTCGAAAGCCGGATATTCATTTTGGAATATAAGATGCTACTTCGGGTTCAAATTTGTAAAATGTTTGAACTTATCTTAATTGTTATCTTTTATATGTTGGAATAAATTCCATAAATACTATAGCTTTCATATCGAATTATTTAAAACATAAGAGCAAACCTTTAATCTGAGATGGAGATCGCCTAGTGTTAAGATATCTTCAAGTTGATACACACGTTAGGGTTTCTTTCTCTTATGATGAGATGCTAGAAAGATGTAACGTATGTTCAATCGGGGACCATAACCTTTATATATATAGTGATTCTTAATCATAATCAGTCCATCATCAATTAGGATCAAACCCGTAGGTATCTACACAACTAGACCCTATATTTTATGAGACGACATATTAATCCATTTAATATTAATATCCGTAGAACCACCAATATTTGGGATAAACTATAAGGTAACACATAACATACAATTAATCCGTATAATTAAATTGTTCATGTACATGTAATATGAGTCCGTTAATCCAACAGTATATATATATACTTTAGTGCAAGTCATACAATTCTTAAAATATAAAGATAACTCGCCATTTTAAGCGATAAATCCGTCTATCACATGATCATTAGAATGATCAGAAAAACCGTGTATCACTTAGTCAACACTCCTTTCGTCAAAAGTGAAATAGTTTTTTTATTTGTCCGTCCAACAAAAAAACTTATTAAAATGATAAATTTTTTGAGTGAAACTATAAAAAATATCCTCATTATTTACTTATAAAAATATATTGATTATTTTAATATTAATTCAACACTCACGTTTTTATGTCCATACGGTGTTCATGTTTCATTTTTTTTCCAGAGGAGCGGGAGTATAATTCCACCGTATATACAGCTCTTCAAACTATGATTAAATATTTGATCACTGAAAAGTCGCAAGTAAAAAAGTCGATTTTCATCTCCCCCAAGATAGAACGGGAGTATCTAGATAGTAAGCGGAGTTAATACAGCTACATATGATGAGAAGTACTGTTACCAATATAACCTTTTCATATTCTGCTACCTCGAACAGAGAAGTCGAAGGCCAACCATGTTCTGCTAAAAGATAATTTATTGGTCATTAGGCAAAGTAACATTAAAATAAACCAGTACTTAATTAAGTTGCTAATTGATACTCCATGATTTTAGGCTTTCACCGCGCTAACCAGCTGGAGACGCGTACGATCCAAATTACTACCATAATTGATCCTACATGCTGCATTTGTATTTAAAGAGCGGATTTTTTCTTTGATATAATATGATTATTAAAAAATGGATTTACTTTATTTATTTTTATCGATATATCCTTGTTGATATAATAATAGATGAATAGTATAATTATAAGTAGATAAAAAAAAATAATGATGAAAAATATAATTTGATATAAAACAAAGATGACCTTTTGATACAAAAAATATACTAATTTAAAAAACGTTACAATTCATATGAAATATCTAAATTATTAATGTGTCATGATTATATTTAAAATAAAAACAAAATTCTTAATTTATTTGAGAAAAAGAAAATATTATTTATGTTTCTCTGTTAAATCACATACTTGCTACAATTTCAGAAAAATACATTTGTGAGTTTTTATAATCATCAATTAAGATTTGTTTTAGGGATTAGAGTTGGAGCGGTAAGAAATACTCAATAAATTACTGCAAGCATCAATCCCATCATAATTTTTTCTTAAGAAAACATTGAAAATTCAAAAATTAGATTTTACAAAAACAAATATATGATTCTAAACTGTTGACAGCAGTTTGATAGATTGATAGATGTTGTTTCAGCATTTGCTCTTTGCCCTTTTTTTTAGTACAAAAAAGTGTGGGTTAAAAAGTAATTCGACATTTAATCATTCCACCCGATTCTAAATCACAGTAAATGTTCCACTTCCGGTGCTCGCCCCAACTCTTACCATACCTTTATCGGTGAAAGATGGTGTAGAAAGAAGGAACAACGTTCTTCCAACATACAACTATACAAAACACGTACAAGATTCAGCGCACAAACCTTTTTCACTGTATAATTTTTTTTTACCAATGGACGCCTTTGATTTTTTCCTTTTATGTTTTTAACTACTACGTATATCTCAATTCTGAAGTCAATTTGACGGTGATGGATTCATATGGGGCAATGGCGCAGCTGGTTTGGATGTATTGTTATATAAATTTATTGCCACCTCTTCGTCCCATGTTACCGCCCCGAATGTACTGCACGAAGTATACACTGTGCCTCGTGCTTGTTTCAGTTGAATTAATATTGGTGAACGAATGGCGGTCAATATTATACAGTACACATACGCAAATATGTAAACAGTAATCCACGTTTAACTAGGATACTGTAAGTGAACAACACGAATTCGCAAACAAAGCTTGCTGGCAAAGACAACCCTCAAATTGGGTTGAGCCTTTACACTAATATGGGTTTAAATAATCGTTCCGGATTATTAAATTGATCAAAAAGTTTTTATTTGCAAAAAACTTTGAAGGAAACACCACCCTAAAATCGATCCAACATAATCTCGAAGTTGAGAGTAATCAACTTTCACCAAAAGGTCGCGAACTCTGCCATAAATCATGTAAGGTGGACTAATGAGAACAGTGAGGATGGATACAGTAATTATCCAACATATCTATTTATATATACATATATAATTAATTTAGTTTTTTAATATAAAAATCTGATTTATTTTGATACTAAGTTTGATTGATCATGTATTAATGATAAAATATTTATGATTTATATCTATGTACTTAATTTGTAATTTTTTATTTCTTACATGTTGTTTCAATTTTATTATATATTTATTTTATTATTATAACATCATTAAAAGATAATAACTACTTAAGTAATTTTAACATCATCATAGTATAAAATTTTAAAATAATTTTTTTATAAGTTTTAAAATAGATATACGTAATCATTTATAATATATATATATATAATATTAATTATATAAATAATATAATAATAAATCAAATTAAGGAGGTAACCCAATAAACAAACTTACACAATGGGCAGGTAAAGGAACCATAAATTCAAAAGAAGGGAACCAAAAAAAAAAAGAAAAAAAAAGAGGGAACCAAAAAGGACCACTCTTACCAGAGCAGAGACCGCCTTCAATGGCGATATCAGTATTTGGACCCAAACAAACCCCACACAATACAGAGAGAGAACAGAGTCCGCTGGCTCAAACAAACTCTGCTCCACTATCTGCCCACCTTCTCTTCCTCTTTCTTTCTCTATTTAATTCGCCCATTCCTCCTTCACTTTCTCCTCACTCACCCCTCATTTCATTTCCCTCCTCTTGAAAAAAACCCTAAAACTCCATATTGTCCATCACAAGTAAACACACCTTTCTCTGACTTTCTTTTTTAATATGTTTGATTTGGGTAGTGACAAAATGTGATTTTGATTAGTGGGTCGGTGTTGGTTTTTGCAGGAACTATGGATTTCAATGGTGGGTCGTTTAATGTGGTTGTTGTGGTGATGACATTGGTGTCAGTGGCTGTGGTGAAAGGGTATGGAGGAGAAGGAGAAGCATGGGAAAATGCACATGCCACCTTCTATGGTGGCGGTGATGCTTCTGGCACCATGGGTATGCCCTGGACTCCCTTCAATTTGCCCCCTATTTCCAGCTTTTTTGTGTACAAGAAAGCAAATTGCCCATTTTTTGAAACATGGACAATGAACTTAATAGGGTGACAGAGTATTCGGTTGTGTCCAATGTATAGTCACACCTGCTATGCTATGATGTTGCCCTTATGAGATGATAAAGTATGAGGTTGCGTTAGAATGACATTTGCGTCGATATCTACTAATATCATTTGTATCTTAACTCAGAAATCTAAGGTTGTTGCTTGTTTAAATTCTTATAGGAGGGGCATGTGGGTATGGCAACCTGTACAGCCAAGGATACGGAACAAACACAGCGGCACTGAGCACAGCCCTCTTCAACAATGGGTTTGCATGTGGTTCTTGCTACGAGATCAAGTGTGTGGGTGACTCAAACTCGTGCTTGCCTGGATCCATTGTGGTCACAGCCACCAATTTTTGCCCACCAAACAATGCTTTGCCTAACAATGCAGGAGGCTGGTGTAACCCTCCTCAGCAGCACTTTGATCTCTCTCAACCAGTGTTTCAGAGCATTGCTCAGTACAAAGCTGGCATTGTCCCAGTTTCCTACAGGAGGTGAGAGCATGCTTAAAACACAATCCTCTTTATCAGATCTTGTTTGAATTTATGTCACAACTAACGTTTCGCTTATCAAATCTTGATACCGAGCGACTGTGTTTTGATATACTTTGTGCTTAATGTATAAGCATGTGTTTTATGTCGCAACTAGCATTCAACTTGTCATATCAATGTACGGTAGATAGTCCGGACAATTTTGATCCAACCCCATCAACCTGTATTGTGTTGTATGAGGGGCAAAAGTTTTCTGTCCTTTTGTCTCACAGGCTTTAGAGCAGCTTCTTCCTTTCGCAAGGCCAATACTACTCCTATATCATAGTCCTTTTTTTAATTTTTAAATCAAGCTACTAGGTAGCTTATAAAGTTTATCTCATTTCCAATTTTCCACGTCGGCCATGTAACAAATCGTCCTGGAGCCAATGGCATTTAATTGAGCTTAATCCTCCCTCTTATTGTATATTTACTACACATCTTACAAGGAAAATGGGTTGTACAGATTAGTTTATGTGCCTGACTCAAATAAATTAGTATAGCACATGGCAAGTTAGAATCTTGATTTCAATTAAATAACAATATGCTCAAATCATGGCTTAAATGACCGTATCTGTGTGCTGTAGGGTGGCGTGCAACAGGAATGGAGGAATAAGGTTCACGATAAACGGACACTCATACTTCAACCTGGTGCTGATCACCAACGTAGGAGGAGCAGGGGACGTGCAGGCGGTGGCGATAAAGGGATCGAGGTCAACATCGTGGCAGGCGATGTCAAGGAACTGGGGTCAAAACTGGCAGAGCAACTCATACCTGGATGGCCAAAGCCTCTCCTTCATGGTTCACACCAGTGATGGCCGCCAACTTGTCTCCAACAATGTCGCTCCTCCTAACTGGTCGTTCGGCCAAACCTTCACTGGCAGCCAGTTCTGATTAACATGAATCAAAACAAGTTTAAACTATCTCTGTTTCATATGATCTATCACTATAGTAAAAAGTCTCTAATAGTAGTAGTAGTAGTAGAGAGTAACAGCATGCAGTAACGTTGTGTCTGAGCACGGAGGTCGAAGGACGAAGCTAATTTTAAAGATGGCTTCTATGTAAACTCGACAACTCAGAGTTTTAGTATGGAGAACCGAGGAGAGCAAGGAGGCAGGGGTGGGACTTTCAGTCACCCGCCTGATTCACTAGTAAACTTGGATCTGTTTAATTGTATTTTTGAGCTCGTCAAGAACACAGAGCTTGTGATATGTTTGTACTCCTAGTATTTCGCAGATATACTAATAAATTGGTGTAGTTTGTCGTTGAACATCCGACCCCAATGACTTATTGTTCAATTTCATCGTTTGAACCGTTTTTTCGCTTTAATACACTTTAAAAGGGTAAAATGAAAAATTTTAAAGTTTCATGGGCTTTAAGTCATTTCCAACTCACTTAATCATGCCAATGCACTTCCTGGATCTATGCATATACTGGTAACAACAAAACTTGTAATCCAATCAACCAAAACTTTAGCAGCAACAACAAGTGCAAGTAATCAGCATTCCAAAACAAACATGATCCAGGTTGTAGAATCGGAACTAGTACCTTACCAAACAACTCTTCCAGTTTCTTCGTATTCCTATATATACAAGAAAAACGCTTCTATCAAAATCTAAACGTATACTCGCAACAAAAGTTTGGTGCCTGAACTTCTAACTATGATCTCTAGCTTCTTCACCAACCCGCTGGACATGCAACACCCACTCAAAAGGCTAACAACTGCTTACATCAAGCATTCCCTTCGATTGGAAGCCGCTGAAAGCTCCCGCAGAGCTGATGGGATTGCCCTTCTCGGCCCTTAGGTTTGCCCATATCGGACTTCTTGCAGCCTCGGAAGGATCATCGAACCTCAATGTCTTCGGAGCAAAGACCCTTTTCCTCGACTTGTCATCTCCCTGTTCATCCTCTTTACCTAAGTTGACAGGTTTATGTAGGTTCCCCTCTCTAGTGTGTTTCCCCAAGGAAGGAGAATCAGACCTCAGAATTTCAGTAGCGTGATCAGGACTAACAGATACAGGGGTTACCAGTCCCATGTTCCAACCCCAATACGGCAGCATTGCATAGAATGGCGGCATTGGGAGTCCTGGATGCATGAATGAAGGTGGAGGTAAAGCGGCAGTCCACTGAGCTTGATTCAAGGCGTAAGGCCAAGGAGGCGTCTGCAGGCAAGGAACTTGAGAAGCGAAAGCCGCAATGTTCTTCATCATCGGCTCTTGTGATCCTCCATTGCCTTCGCCGTTCTTGATCTTATCCAAGGAAGAGATAGCACTATCACTGGATGTGTTGATCAGTGTCTTCAGTGGGTTGCCTCCAAGGTTTAGCTCGGAACCCATGGATTCACAAAGAGGCACATTGCGTCCATCGACGGCTTCAGGTCTGAGGGCTTGAAGAACTTCACGAGCCACTGGTAGATGTCGGGAAGGAGAAGAGTTCTTATTCGTGCGACGACCAGCTCCTACGGGCATGTTCCTCATGGATCCGCCAGAGGTCCAGTATCGTTGACATTTCCTACAGAAATAGCGTGGCTGGTTGACGTTGTAGTTGTTGAAGTAGCAGAACTTGGTGTCCATGCTTTTGCATCGAGGACACGGGAGTATTTTGTCCGGCTTCTTCAGGGGCGTTTCCTTGCAGGTGCTAATATCGGTACTGTGATGTTCCTTGGACGGTTCGGATTCCTCTTGACCAAGGGGAACTTTTAGGGAGACTTCACTGGCTGTTGATGGCATAATTGGGTGCTTCAACTCCTCCATTGATGTTTGTGAGATTTGGTCGTCCTGAACAAAAGAAACGGAGTGCTAACCACCATCAGTTTATAGTAGACATTGAATGGGGGATGCCACGTATAGTTGAACTCGAATATTCTCTCTTTTGGAGTGCTCCAATTTTCGATTTGTTGACTTTGGATATCAGATTCATAAAAATTCAACCCTGGAAAAAACCATTTTGCATAAAATTGATTGTTGATATTTCTCGAAGGAATTGAAAAAAAATAAATTCTTTCAACACAAGTGTTTTTACAGGCGAAGACATATCATGCCATCATTAAAATCCGCCGCAAGAAGCCCAAAATTTATCCCAGTAAATGAAGAACAAAAGATATCTATATGGAGTATCAAAGATATACTGACCATTCTCTTCTATCTGGTGGATAAATGAACTATGCGTTTTCAATGGATCAAAGATATCGATATGTCTTTATAAAAAAAAGAAAAAAGAAAAAGAAGAAGAAGATATCTATATGTATTAGATTCATTCTTATGAACTCGTAAACAGATATTCTTATGGATTATGTCTCAAAATTAAGCAAAAAATAAAATAAACATCTGATCCCACTAGTAAAGTTTTAGAACAGATCAAAAATAGCATCAAATAATCGATTGTCCTTAATCTCAACTATCTAAAACATGGGTTTCATAGTAGAATTCAATCCAAAAATTTCTAAAATCCCTGCAAATCCCCACCACCAAACACAAAACCCTAACCTTTCCCAAATCGAAAACCAACCCAATTGAAATCACAAGGCCAATTCAAATGGGCACTACTCAGAACCAAAACCCACCTCATCAACTCCATCCATATCCCTCACACACAACCCTTCACCACCGCAACTGCCGCCATCATCGACATCGACATCGAACTCCTTGGTCGCAGAAGAATGAATCGTCGCTCCGAAAAGCTTGAATCCCTGATCATTCCCTTCACACGTCTTCCTCTTCTTCTCGAGACCTTTCTCCCCAATAATCGCCATCGAAACCCTCGATTTCCTTCTCCAAAAGCGAGAGATTCTTCTCGTGTTTGGCTGTTGAATTCAGAAATGTGAAGAGTGGTTGTTGGTGAAGAGGAATGAGATGAGATGGTCGTTGCCATGTCATGAGGGGGAAGAGAACTGTGAGCCAAGAGTTTGCGTGGCGTGGGACACTAGCGCTTCAATTTCGCTTCTTGCGCGTCACTTTTTTCCCATCTTTTTGTCCATGTAAGCGTATCCATCCCCCCTTTTCCTCCCTCTTTTTTTGCTTGTTTGACCATTTTTCATCCATGTTTCGTTGCTTGATATGGCATGATAAATCAATAAAACATGATGTTTGAACTGCTCGTGGGATCAATCTTCATAAGGGATGAAAAAGAGTAATATAATATCATCAATGTCTCGCTCCAATACTACAATCTCGTATCGTAATAAATTATAACTATAGGAATTAAGTTTGAATAATATGTTTAACAAAAAAAAATAAAAATTTTCGTCTCGTTCAAATTACAATATTAATTCATATCGACAATAAAATTATTCATGTTACGAATTATTCATGCGATATTTAACATCGTTTTATTCAAAATTATCTTAAAATACTAATTATAGTTTAGATTATGTATTATAACTCTGAGTCAATTTTATAAAAGAAAAAAACGAAAATTCTCAAAAAACGTGTTGGATAGTACAATGATGATGTAACATTGTATTGTTTCGTCTCAATTTAATTATAACATTATACAATAATTATATTATTTATTATGTATTTCGATACATTATTTTTTATTAATGAACGATGATATGGATTTTTTTATATCTAGGGTTATAGTTAATATTTTCATGATAATTTTTCTAAGAAAATATTATTTAAATAATTTAATAAATCATTCATATCTTCGTCAATTTTATAATTTATATAATAAAATATTATTATTAAATTAAAATAAAGGGAGTAATTTCAATCGAAAGGAGGGAGGAATAATAAGAGAGAACTTTACTTAATTTCTGACATTAAGAAGATGGCACCTGTGTAGTAAATATGAGGTGGATGGCATCTGAGCAATGTGCATGGGAAAGAGAAAAAAGTGCAAGTGTGTCCTTGAAAAAGATTTGTGGCCAAATCAAGAATGTGCCGCATCAAGTGAGTATGGTGGGGCCCCACTCGCAGAAAGGCATTTACTTTGTCTCTTTCTTTTGGTGGCTGTGGTTCGCCTTCGCCGGTATCCTGCACTGGCTTCCCATTTTCATCTCTTCTTTCGTTGCCACGTGTGACTTTATAATGATTGTGGATGGTATTGGGCTTTGGGCATGGCCCATGATTAAGCCGACTGGACTGGACTGGACTGACCACTTGGGCTCGATCCAGTTGAAAAACTAAACTCGGTGGAGCATCTCTTCCTTCCTAGTTGGTGACCCAATCATAGATGTTTGTCGAACTGGCAAATAAACCATAAGCAGCTATAAGTCGCTTGTAATGACTTTCGTGTTTAAATTCTGTTGTCTAAGGACTCTCACCAGTATTCTTATCATTCTTTGTTCTAGTTGCTTATTTCTTTCAGCATCATCATTCATCGTCTGATGTGTTCTTTTCAACTCTTAACGGCTAAATCGAGTTTATACTGTATACTGACGGCAGATTCCAGAAAAATTGACTCGCAACATAATTATTTTTCGTTGTGGTTTCATACCTCGTTATTTGGACCATACTATAAGGATTTACACGAGTAATATTGATTTTATCACTAAGTTAGTAACATTATTTAATTTTTGTTCCAATCCTCAAAGGGATCTTCATGATTAAATTTTGTTACTAATTCTTATAAGGATATGATGTCTGGAATTTTAATTCATGATCATTAACCCAAAGATGGTGGTTATGTATTAAAAATAAGGGAATACATAGTTAGCATTTGGTTGGGAATTGATTAACCAAAGAGGATCTATATATCCAGATTCTCAATGATTAATATATTTCTCAAACTCGCTAGTATATATGGAGTTTTACTATTGTCCGTCAAATATTCTACCCAAAGATGCTTATTTGATGATGCATTGTGATTTCTATATGTGTAATTTTATTACACATGTTACTCACATTATGTTGGTTATATTGTCGTTCTTTTTAGTCGTCTCATTCTTAATCAACAACAATATTCTCAATCATGTTTCTAAGGTTGCAACTCCAGTAGTTCAAAAACCTAGTCAACCTGATAAGTTGAGATCAAAGGAAACTACTTGTTTTAAGAAATCCAGACCTCGTCATGATATTTTTTTTTATAAGAAGGCTGGACATATAAAGAGGATTGGCCTAAGCATAAAATTTGGTTGGCCAAGCGAGAGCCTTAAGGTATTGATTCTTTGACTTTAGTTTGTGAATCTAATCTATCTGAGGTCACATCTTGTTCGGGGTGGCTCGATAGCGGTGCAACTAATCATGTTGTTTTTTTTGTCATACAAGGGTTCATAAACAGAAGAAAGTCAAATCAGGATGAATCAAAGCTTACCGTTGACAATAATCAAGATGCTAAAGTAGAGTTCGTGGGAGATGTCTGTTTAATTATAGATTCTGCATTTAGGTTGATGTTAGAAACACTCTTTACATTTCTTCCTTTAGGCGAAATTTGATTTCAGTTTCGCTCTTGGATAATTCTGATTATTGATTTGAAATAAAGAACTAAATGGTTTATATTTCTTTTAATTAATAGGTCATTGTACTTTATCTCGTGGTTTGTATAAAGCGTGTTTGTCTGCCACTGATATCTATGCATGCTATATTGTATGCAATCTATATTGTATGCAATTCAGCATTGAAAAGACCTCTTCCTAAGGGTCGATCTTTAATGTTTTGGCATAAAAGTCTTAGCCACATGTATAGGAAAAGAGTGAAAAGGTTGATAAAACCTTACATTCTTCCTATCCTTGACTATGGTGACCTAGAGACATGTGTTGATTGTTGTAGAGGTAAAATGACTAAGAAAAGAAATAAAACGACAACCCGTAGTTTCGATGTGTTGGAGTTGATCCATACAGACATTTGTGGTCCGTTCTCAATCACCTTATGTAAGAGTAATTATTTTATTATTTTTATTGATGATTATTCACGATATGGTTATCTTTTTCTCATTAAAGATAAATCCAAATCACTTGATAAACTCAAGATATTTCGAAGTGAAGTTGAGAAATAGCAGGGAAAAGTTATCAAGATGGTGAGGTCTGACAGAGGTGGTGAGAATTATGACAAACATGGCAATGCTGGACAGCTTAAGAGCCCTTTTGTCAAATACTTAGAGGACGTTGGAATTATTACCCAGTTTATCATGTCTGATAGTCCTCAGCAGAATGAAGTTACTGAGAGACGCAACTGGACATTTATGAAGATGGTGAGGAGTATGATTAGTGGGACCAACCTACCAAATTTTCTTTAGGGTGAAGCATTGAAGATTGCACTTTATATTCTAAATAGAGTTCCCAGTAAAACAGTTCCTCTCACTCCTTTTGAGTTATGGACTGGACGTAGGCCAAGTTTGAATCATCTTAAGGTTTCGAGTTGTCTCGCTGAGGTGAAGTTATATACTCCATCATTGAGTAAGCTGGATTCAAGGACTGTTCATTTTTTTTTTTCGTTGGCTATTCAGACCATTCGAAGGGTTACAGATTCTATAATCTTTTTGGAGGTACAGCGATTGTGGAGTCTCAAATTGTAAAATTCCTGGAACTTGATGTAGCTGAACCAAGTGGTGCTTCTCAAACGCAGAGTTTTGCTAATGTTTTTCAGACGACATCAGTTGCTACGCACGTGCAAATTGCTTTGATTGTTGTGCCCATTTTTGATCCTATGGTTCCACCAACAGTTGTACCTCAAGTGGTTCCTATGGATGTTGAGGAAGCTGTTGCACATCCTGTCGAGAATGCGAATGAAGTAGTTTTTGTTCAAGATCCAGTTGATGTGCCTGAAGCTGTTGTCGAAGTGCCTTTGGAGGTTGCTCTAGATGTAGTGGAGGTACATCAAGATGCACACTAAGCTGTTCTTGTACCATCTATTTTTCGTTCTAACAGGTTGAAGAGATCGACTATTTCTGATGACTTTGTGGTCTATCTCGAAAAGGTTGATTATGATATTGGGGTTATCGAAGATGATTCATTATCTTACTCAGCTGTTATTTCTTGTCTGCGGTCAATTTTGTGGGTGAATGCTATGAGAGATTAAATGCAGTCGATGAAGTACAATGATGTTTTGGACTTAGTTGAACTACCCAAAGGCCGTAAGGCAGTTTGTTGCAAATGGGTATATAATACCAAATGTGATTCTGAAGGTCAGGTTGAGAGGTTCAAGGCCAGATTGGTTGTTAAGGGATTTGTCCAGTAAAAAAGAGGGGATTGTGATAAGACGTTTTCTTCAGTATCTTGTAAGAATGATTTTCGGGTAATTATGGCTTTGGTACTCAGCTGTTATTTCTTGTCTGCGGTCAATTTTGTGGGTGAATGCTATGAGAGATTAAATGCAGTCG
>LIEC01012220.1:0-30839 GCA_001925005.1 Drosera capensis | reverse complement strand
TGGAGTTGATCCATACAGACATTTGTGGTCCGTTCTCAATCACCTTATGTAAGAGTAATTATTTTATTATTTTTATTGATGATTATTCACGATATGGTTATCTTTTTCTCATTAAAGATAAATCCAAATCACTTGATAAACTCAAGATATTTCGAAGTGAAGTTGAGAAATAGCAGGGAAAAGTTATCAAGATGGTGAGGTCTGACAGAGGTGGTGAGAATTATGACAAACATGGCAATGCTGGACAGCTTAAGAGCCCTTTTGTCAAATACTTAGAGGACGTTGGAATTATTACCCAGTTTATCATGTCTGATAGTCCTCAGCAGAATGAAGTTACTGAGAGACGCAACTGGACATTTATGAAGATGGTGAGGAGTATGATTAGTGGGACCAACCTACCAAATTTTCTTTAGGGTGAAGCATTGAAGATTGCACTTTATATTCTAAATAGAGTTCCCAGTAAAACAGTTCCTCTCACTCCTTTTGAGTTATGGACTGGACGTAGGCCAAGTTTGAATCATCTTAAGGTTTCGAGTTGTCTCGCTGAGGTGAAGTTATATACTCCATCATTGAGTAAGCTGGATTCAAGGACTGTTCATTTTTTTTTTTCGTTGGCTATTCAGACCATTCGAAGGGTTACAGATTCTATAATCTTTTTGGAGGTACAGCGATTGTGGAGTCTCAAATTGTAAAATTCCTGGAACTTGATGTAGCTGAACCAAGTGGTGCTTCTCAAACGCAGAGTTTTGCTAATGTTTTTCAGACGACATCAGTTGCTACGCACGTGCAAATTGCTTTGATTGTTGTGCCCATTTTTGATCCTATGGTTCCACCAACAGTTGTACCTCAAGTGGTTCCTATGGATGTTGAGGAAGCTGTTGCACATCCTGTCGAGAATGCGAATGAAGTAGTTTTTGTTCAAGATCCAGTTGATGTGCCTGAAGCTGTTGTCGAAGTGCCTTTGGAGGTTGCTCTAGATGTAGTGGAGGTACATCAAGATGCACACTAAGCTGTTCTTGTACCATCTATTTTTCGTTCTAACAGGTTGAAGAGATCGACTATTTCTGATGACTTTGTGGTCTATCTCGAAAAGGTTGATTATGATATTGGGGTTATCGAAGATGATTCATTATCTTACTCAGCTGTTATTTCTTGTCTGCGGTCAATTTTGTGGGTGAATGCTATGAGAGATTAAATGCAGTCGATGAAGTACAATGATGTTTTGGACTTAGTTGAACTACCCAAAGGCCGTAAGGCAGTTTGTTGCAAATGGGTATACAATACTAAATGTGATTCTGAAGGTAAGGTTGAGAGGTTCAAGGCCAGATTGGTTGTTAAGGGATTTGCCCAGAAAAAGAGAGGATTATGATAAGACGTTTTCTTCAGTATCTTGTAAGAATGATTTTCGGGTAATTATGGCTTTGGTGGCTCATTATGATTTGGAGTTACATCGGATAAACGTCAAAACTACTTTCTTGAATGGTAATCTCATTGAGGAGGTTTACATGAAGCACCCCGAGGGTTTCATTACAGAGGGTGAAGATCATCTTGTGCGTAGACTTAAAACGTCTATATATGGTCTCTAACAGGGTTCAAGACAGTGGTTTCTCAAGTTTCATAAGGTAGTGGCTTGTTTAGGGTTTTGTGAGAGTCTTGTTGAGCAATGCATATATCACCAAATTAGTGGGAGCAGGTACATGGTCCTTGTTCTTTATGTTGATGACATCTTACTTGCTTGCAATGATCTTGCTATATTGCATGAGACTAAGAGGTTGCTATCAATGAATTTCAATATGAAGGATCTTGGAGAAGCGTGTTTTGTTCTTGGGATAAAGATCGCAAGAGGTCGTTCACGTTATCTTTTGAGTCTTTCTCAAGGGATTTATATTAAACGTGTTCTTAGGCATTTCAATATGTTAGCTTGCAAACCTGGTGGTGCTCTTTTTTGTGTTGACGACAAATTAAGCTCATCGCGGTGTCCTAAAAATCTAGTTGAGAAGGAAGCTATGAAGCGATTTCCTTATGCTAGTCTTGTGGGGAGCATTATGTATGCACAGGTTTGTACATGATCGGGCATTGTTTTTTACTGTTGGACTTCTAGGTAGATATCAATCAAATCTTGGACATGCTCATTGGGTTGCTGCTAAGAAGGTTTTGAGGTATTGAAGAGGAAAAAAGATTATGTGCTGACTTATCGTAGAGTTGATGACTTACAGTTGATGGGTTATTCAAATTCCGAATTTGTTGGCTGTGAGGATGATAGGAAGTCCACTTCTGGTTTTTGTCTTCTTGATGGCATATGGGACAGTTGTTTGGAAGAGAGAAATAAAAATCTGAAAACCACTTTTACCATGCAAGCTAAATTCATAGACTCTTTTGAAGCTGCTACTGGAGCCGTTAAGTTAAGAAATTTTTTACTTGAGTTGATCATTGTTGATTTTTTGTCTGGATCCATTCATTTGTTCTGTGATAACCGAGCTGTTGTGTTGGTCATCAACAACAATAAAGATATCATAGGGTCTAAAAACATTGAGGTGAAATACATGTCCATCAATGAACAAGTACAATACGACGACGTTTCAATAGAGCATATTGGTACAAATGATATGGTTGTTGATTCCTTGATAAAAGGAGTACGCTCAAATGTCTTTTGAGAAACATGTTGGTAGCATGGGGGCTTAGTTGCATCATTGGATGTTGTCATTTAATGGGAGTTATTATTTGTTTTGTTTTATTGTTAGACAAATTATTTTACCTGTTGTACTATTTCTCTTATTAAGTTGAATAAAGTACAGTTTTTCATAATTATATATTTGACACGTTGATATTTTATATATATGTTAACTTTTTTTGTCTAAAAATCTCGAAGTTTTATGTCATTTTTTAGTAAAGGTTGAGATAATAAGTTAAGCCATGTTATATGCCATGGGACACATTAAAATATATCATATGATAATAAAATCAAGATATATGGGTTCTTTGGAATCGTTGATATTCTCAAATCGTACGCTGCTACATAAGGTAAGAAAATGTGTGACTGACAAGAGGATAATATATGACATTTATGTTTTGAGTATTATATATTTATCACACTATCATATTAAATTAGGGCTGAGACTTTTACGAAAAGATGCAATTACCGTCATAATCCAAGACTCAAGATTCTATGGGATCGAATTGACTAGAAGAGTTCCTCTAAAACAATGGTTTTTATTGCCGACAATTTTTTCGAACTATCGAGATAACACGTATCGTTTACAATCTTTAATTGCGTTCTAAATCCAATAATGTTAAAAGATTTAATTCTCTTACAACTTCTACAAACTACAAAATAGAAAAAAAAAACTATTATATGGCTGCATTACAGTAGGCAGCAGACGCAAGAATCAAATTCGAAAATCGTCTAGAGTTATGGATGTATCGGAGTATGATCCGGATTAGCTCCTGCAGATGCATAATCATTGAGTTGAAACTCGACAGTTTCTTTCTCAGCAGCATCTTTCTTTGCTTTCCTGGTATGGTTGTGACTCATCGGCATAGCGTTCTGTGAATCTTGGAGCTGTTGTAGATCATGGCGGAGTTGTCTAGTCCCTGCGCATACTTTCAAGAAACTAAAGATCATCCAGGAGATCGATGCAGCGAAAGAATGGTAAATAGTGCAAGCAATGAGAAATAGCCTTACATGAATACCGTGTGGAGCTTGATGTTATGAATTGAGAGCACACCAAGATGATCATGAGTAGAATAAGCGTGATTCTTGCCATCACAGTATATTTGCATCTGTTGCTCTTGTGTCCCTCTGCTCTTTATACTCGAACAGAGTGGAAGTAGTCCATTCGGCAGCTTTAATAAGACGGAGACATAACATGGAATGATACAAGAGGAGCACAAACCCATCATCTCAAGTCAAAAAGCTAGAAAGCTGCACTTCTTTTTGGAGAATTGCCTAATTTTTTCTCCTTCGACATCGTCTTTTCGGATCGCTTTTCGCCTCCTGATGGAATCTTTTTCGCGGGTTTTTGTGCTGTTTGTGGTATGATTCACACAGGGAAAGCCACTTTGTGTGGGTTCCTTGTGATCTTGAAGCATATATTAGCAGATGGGTATGAAGTTAATTAGTGGGATATATCATCAGGATTAAACTATGTCAAACAGGACTAATAGAAAATTAGAGCCCACCATTATAGCGGAGTTCCCGATCTGCTTTTGCGACGATATTGATATTCTAGCATGCCCTTTACACGAGTCCACTCTGTGCACCACTTCAGGGAGGTGTGGATTGTCATCTCCTCGCGGAATCTTAATCGTCCATGAGTGGCGAAGCACGCACATGAGTTCTTTATGCTATGCTTCTAAGTCCTACCATGCCAGTTGACGGATTGCTATGTCCACCGAAGTGTCTTCATCTCTCGTGCCTGTATGACTTAAGCTGAGTGCTCAGCGCACAACATGGATAGCTTTGGCCCGATATCATCTCGTGTGCAGAAGAATTTTCTAAATCATTCTTTTGACTTGCTAGTCGCAAACTCGTGTTTTTTTTTTTTTTTGGATGTGCTTAGAGTAACTAGAGCTATAGGATGTCTCGATCGGCACCAAAAGCAGTTTAGGAAATTTCTTCCTGCTTGCATGACCAATCAGGCGAATCTGGTCAAGAAGTCGGCACACAAAGGAAAATCATGGCTCCACGAGAAACGGATCACGATTCACGAACGAACTGTCAAATCCTATTCATAGTGCTTCGAAGGTAATCGTGATCGAATGAAATCAGGAATGGTGTTTTGTCAGATTACATAGTGGAAATAGACGTCCATCAGCACTCATATGGCAATGTAAACGGCTGAGCCAGATAGTTTCTGCAAAGTCAACATCTTAAGTCGATCATGGTGGGTTCAAAATAGAGTAGTTCGACTGTAGCATCTTATGACAGTACTTCCAACCTTTTAAAATATAGAATAAGGTTTGGACCGACATATAGATTTATATGTGTATTGGATTTATATAGAATTTAATAAAAAAATAATATTGTTTTTATAATAATGAGATTTATTGTACCAAACGTGAGAAGAGATAGTAAATGTACTGTAACATATGATGATTATTTTAGTTTTTTTATGTAAAAATGTTAACAAATATGATATATTTCATATATTTTAGAACGATTCAAATAAACAAGTATTGTTTTTATTATGAAACGAAAAGAATAATTTGAACCGAGCTCATTTGATTATGTAAATTATTTGTTGATTCTTCTTCACCCATAAAGTTTTACAAACTTCGTTTTATCAATTAAAATGAACGTATTCGCGTACCATGTATGGTAGGAAGAGGACATCCCCTATGATATCAAATCTCTTTACAGAGACGGAGCAGAGTAAGTCCCGAGTGGGGTCAGACGCCCCAACTCAATTTTAAAATGCTATTAGGCTTATACATTTGATTAGTTATTTTTTTTATTTTTAGATTGTTTGTTTTTTAAAATGTTAAACTAATCCTTCCAATTTTCTTGTATTTTGTCGTAATTTTTTTTTCTCCGTCTCACTTAAATTAATTCAAGTTGTTTATTTCTATGTTTAGGTTTTCCTCTTAACAGTCAACTTAAGTGGTTTAATAGTTCAAATTAACTAATAAGATATAGTTTTATGTTATTTGTTTCTTTTTCTGGTTTTCCTTTGGTACCTACAAAAATTATAGCGCTCTTGGTGCATGTTTACTAATTAAATTTAATAGAAGTCATCAAATCTTAAAAGTAGCTAACAGTATTATACAAAATGTTTAGCGTAATTATAAATTTCAAAAAAATTATGAAGGATTGTATTGAGTTTTATAGAAATAATATGATTTTCGTTGGTATAAAATTACCCTAATTTCGCCCCAACTAGTACATAATTCTAGCTCTGTCACTGCCTGTACTCATGATTAGGTTGTTCCTGACTTCCTTTGATATAGGGATGACAATGGGGTCGGTTTAGATCGAGGATTGCGATACTCAAACTCGAAACCCAGAACCAACCCCAAAACCCAACCCGACCCGAACTCGATCGACTTTTAAAATGTTAAACCCAAACCCGACCCGATCGGATTCAGAAATAGTCGCGGGTTATCAATACTCGATTATTCGTGGGTTTTTTGGTATATATATATATCAGTCCGTTGGGATTGATTTTATACTGTAAGTTTTATTTTTAATGTTGTAAATTGAAAATTTATACGGTAAATTATTGAACACATACTGTCAGCTTTTAATTAATATAAAATACATTAAAATTTGGCAGTATGCATTCATGAATTTACAATATAAATTTTTCAATTTATAATATAAAAATTAAAATTTACAGTATACAATAGATTAATTTGTCTAATTTAAAATCAGTCCTTTTTTTCTATTTATATATTTCTAGCTTTGATAAAAACTAAAAATAAAGATTTATGTTGCTTAGAATTATATTTTGTCCATTAATATATTTAAATAATAAATTACAATATATAAATATAATATGTATATTTATTTAAAATGATATGGGTAAGAGATGACCGACAAGAATAGAATATTAAGAACATCCGCGGATATGGGATCGGTTCGAAAAGGATGTGACAATATCCACACCCACCCAAAATCCGTTTTAAAATATTTGGATATCCCCAAACTTGAATCCGAACCCAATCAAAACAGATTTTTTCAGAAGGAATGGACTATTCAGAATGTGCATCAATAGCAAGAGGGGAAAGGTGAAGTTGGAATAGGCAGCCCTGTCAGTATGAATGTGAGTTGTTCAGGAGGTCAGTTTGCGTTATTAGCATCTGATGGGGCAAAGGGTACAATGGTGGACCTGAAGGAGGGGGATGGTGGTGCCATCACTTGATGATTGCTACATGAAACATACGAGGTCTTAATAAGCCAGAAAAACACCAAGCAATAAGAGCTTTTATAGGCTGGAATAAAATCTCATTTATGGGATGTTTTGGAGACTCGAGTTAAAGCAAAAAAATTTCAAAAAATAGTGAGGGTTTATTTTAGGGATTGGGGGGTAATTAATAAATTACTAACATGTGGTTAATGGTAGGATTTGGTGTGCTTGGGATAAAATGTATGGGATGTGAAGGAGAATGATCAGGCCATTTTTGCTTGGTGACGGATAAGATGAGAGAAGTGGAGTTCATGTTATCTATGGTATATAATAGTAATCATAGCCAACAAAGACTGTACTTATGGAGAGAGTTGGAGGGTGTTGATGTTACCCCTAGTGAGGAGTTTCGGGATTTTGTGACGAGAATAGGGCTGGAGGGCATACCAAGTGTTGGTTGTCATTTCACTTGGTATAACCAACAAGGTGACAAGTCGTGGATGAAAATCAAACTTGACCGTGCCATAGGTGATCAGAACTGGTTTGAGATCCTTGAAGCAACAAATGCAATTTTTTTTTTAGTCATGATATTTCAGACCATTCACCTGTGGTATTGAATATCATGGGAGGAATAAATAGATCAAAACTAAACTTCGGATATTAGAAAATGTGAGCGCAGAATCCAGATTTTCTAAATGTGGTGAGGGAAGGATGTGGTGTTCAGGTAGGAGGATGTGATATGTATAGGGTTTTTCAGAAGCTTAAAGCGTTGAAGCAGCCTCTTCATGTGCTATATACTCAAAGTATGTCTCGTATCAGCTTTAGGCTCGGAAAGGCTAGGGAGAAGTTACACCAGATTCAAGAGGAGTTTAAGATAAAATTTTCAGAAGAGGGATGAATTCTGATGCAGAATCAGGTAGAGGAGGTTAAAAGGCTAGCAGCAGCTGAGGAGGATTTCCTAAAGCAGAAACTTAGAGTCTCATGGTTCAAAGACATTGATAGGAGCAGCAAATATTTTTTTTCTTTGATGCGGAGCAGAAGAAGAAGAAGTTGGGTTTACAGTATCATGAGGGATGATGGACAAAGGGTGACAGAAGAGACAAAGATTCAGATGGAATTCTTAAAGTTCTATGGAAACTTGCTTGGGAGGGATTTTCATAGAAGTGATATGATTGATCGTGCTATTATAGGCATGGGGGAGGTTGTCCATAGCAATATGCAGCAGCAACTGGTTGTCCATTTTCGAGAGATGATGTTAAGAAGGCCATGTTTGAGATAGCTGAGGAGAAGGCTCCAAGTCAAGATGGGTATACATCTGCTTGTTTTAAGAAAGCATGGAATAAAGTTGGGTGGGATGTCTCTATGGCTATACTGCAATTCTTTAAAATCAAGAAACTGCTTCGACAGGTTAACGTAACTGTGCTAAATTTGATACTTAAGGTTGATATGGCATCGAGGGTGGGTGACTTTCGGCCAATATCATGTTGTTCAGTCATTTACAAGACTATTACGAAAACGCTAGTTAATAGTCTAGCTTGGTCTTGCCTTTAATCGTGGACCATGCTCAATCAGTCTTTGTACAAGGACGGTCCATAATTGATGACATCCTCTTGTGCCAAGAGTTAATAAGAGGATATGAGAGGAAGAATATTAGCCTGAGATATATGTTGAAGGTGGATCTCAGGAAAGTTTACGACTCAGTAAGTTGGGGGTTTATCAATGACATGTTGGTGACATTGCAGTTTCCTGAACAGACGATATCATGGATAATGACATGTGTGACCGTCTCCAGCTTATTCTTTGGTGGTGAATGGCAGCAGTACAGGTTTTTTCAAGGGGAAATGAGGGCTACGACAAGATGACCCGTTATCTCCATATATCTTTGTGATAGTTATGGAATATTTAACGAGGGGATTTAAATACCTCATTAGCCAATCTAGGCTGAAGTAAAAAGGTGGGAGTCGTCAACTTATGCTTTGCGCATGATTTAGTGGTGTTCAGTAAAGCCGAGGTTGGTTCTGTTAATGCCATCAAAGAGCTCTTGAGACACTTTAAGAATACTTCAGGGTTGGAAATGAATGAGACGAAGACTGCTTTGTATGTGGGTGGATTAGATGACAGCAGTAAGCTGTGTTTAGCTTCAATACTGGAATGTGACCTAGGTACATGGCCTGTAAGATCCTCGGGGTGCTGTTTACAGCGAACTGGATGAAGATTAAACATTACAAGCCCTTGATTGAGAAGGTAACATGGCGGATTACTTCTTGGGAGGTCAGGGCATTATCTTATGTAGATAGATTGCAATTAGTGGCCTCTGCGCTAGAGGGTATGCAGGTTTACTGGGCTCACATATTTCCATTTTCTGCTGGTATGATTGAGGAGATAGAAAGGATATGTAGGTTGTATTTATGGACAGTTTTGACAGTTGGGAAATGTCAAAGTGCAGTTTCTTGGGATACTGCCTATAAGCCTAAGGAGTATGGTGGGTTAGGATTACATTCCATTAAAAGATAGAATAAGGTATTGCTGTATAAGAAGATCTGAGATGTGAAAAATAAGGAAGATAGACTGTGGGTGAAGTGGATAGGGGCTAATTACTTAAAGGGGATGAATCTGAGGCAATATAAGATCATGAATGATGACTCCTGGACTTGAAAGGCTTTGATGAGGATATGGGAGAAGATTTGTGATGATGGTGTGGTAAAACCTGCTACAAAACATATGTATATGGAACAACTATGTTGGGCCTTGTAAAAGATCCAGCCCAAATGAAAAAAAAAGGGTCCAGACCAAATGAAAAAAAACCCTAGACTTTGGCTGCTTTGGCTGCAGCTCTTTTTTGGTCTAGAGAGCGCCGTGCCCAGATTCAGTTCTACTACTGAAGGATGTATCAAAAACACAAAAAGGGGTTGAGAGTGCGGCCGTTTCAACTTCCAGAGAGTGTAAAGCAGTTCCATCTTGCAGTGGCAGCTTGCATCTTACAGTGGCAAGTGGCAGAGCAATTCCAGTGGCAGAGTTTTGCAATTCCAGAGCAACAAGTTTTGATGAAATTGGGATTTTGGAGCGGGTAGTTTCCATTACTGTTATCCCTACTGCATTCCATCTCTGCTTCTAGTGTATGCCTCAAGTTTAGGTCTAAAAACTTGAGAAGAACAATTATACCTGTTTGCTGATATAGTGCATTTTGCCGGTGTGCGCCCCGTGGTTTTTACTCTCCAACTTGGGAGGATTTTCCACGTTAAATCTTCTGTTTTTGTGATTGTAGTTATTTCTATAATTTTCAACACAATAACACCGTCTCTTGTTAGTTCCTCATTATTTCGCAAATAATTGAAGAAAGCCCAACAAGTGGTATCAGAGCAAGGTTTCCTTGAGAGTGTTTTTGTAGGTTGAGATGGAAGGTAGTGACACCATGATCAAGTTGACAAACAACAACTGGCAGATTTGGAAATCCAAAATGGAGGATCTGCTTTACTGCAAGGACTTGTATGAGCCGGTTGAAGGCGACAGTGCAAAACCAGATGGGATGTCCGAGAGTGATTGGACAAAATACAACCGGAAAGCGGTTGGCACAATCAGAGAGTGGCTCGATGACAGTGTGTATCATCATGTGGCGAGCGAGACCAGCGCGCACAAGTTGTGGAAGAAACTGGAGTCACTGTACGAGCAGAAAACTGCAGCGAACAAGGCGTTTCTGATCCGAAAGCTCGTAAATCTGAAATTCAGAGAAGGTACCAATATTGCAGAGCATCTAAATAAGTTCCAGAGCTTAATCAATTAGTTGTCAGCAATGAAGATGACCTTAGAAGATGAGTTACAAGCTTTGTTACTTTTGGGGTCGTTGCGAGACAGTTGGGAGACCTTGGTTGTGACGATCAGTAATGCAGCTCCAAATGGTGCGGTCAATTTGAGTACAGTTACTAGCAGCTTGTTTAACGAGGAGACAAGAAGAAAGTCAACTGGTACCAATGATTCACATGCCCTAGTTACAGCGAACCGGGGAAGAGCTGAAAGAAAACAACAATCAAGAGACCGTAGCAAATCCAGAGGCACATCAAAGTCTAAGGGAAAAGCATGCTACCATTGTGGTAAAGAAGGTCACATTAAGAGGAATTGTAGAGCCTGAAAAAGATTACAGAATGAGGGCAAGAATCAGAAGAATGATGATGACAACAAGAACACCATAGCCGTGCTATCTACAAATGATGTAGTGATTCTCTCTTGTGAAGGGGATCAGTGTCTACATGTTGAAGATCACCAAGGAGTTGAGTGGATAGTGGATACGGGTGCTTGCTATCATGCTACACTTAGTCGAGAGTTCTTCACGACCTACAAAGCTGGAAACTTTGGTACAGTGAAGATGGGTAACACTAGCTATTCGACTATTGTGGGTATTGGTGATATATGCTTGCATACAGATGTGGGATGCCGATTAACACTGAAAGACGTGCGGCATATTCCTGATTTACGTCTAAATCTGATCTCGGGTGATGCATTGGACAAAGATGGGTTCAAACATTATCTGGGAGGTGGAATATGAAAGCTCAGCAAGGGATCGATGGTTGTAACAAAAGGGAAGTCGTGGTACTCTCTATGCAGAACCTACATGAAGGTGCTCAAGAATGGACTGAATGCAGTACAAACCGAAACCTCTCCAAATTTATGGCATCAACGCCTTGGCCACATGAGTGAGGAAGGACTGCAAATTCTGACGAGCAAGTCTCTAATTCCCACGACCAAAGACGAGGTTCTGAATCCCTGCGATTATTGCTTGTTTGGTAAGCAGCATCGAGTCTCTTTTAGTCAAACATCAAAAAGAAAACAAAATGTGCTAGATTTAGTTTACTCTTATGTGTGTGGTCCCTTTGAGGTGGAGTCTTTGGGTGGTAACCGATATTTTCTGACTTTTATTGATGATGCATCGAGGAAGGTGTGGGTCTACTTTCTGAGAACGAAGAACCAGGTGTTCAATTACTTTAAGGAGTTTCATGTCATGGTGGAAAGGGAGGCAGGCAAGAAACTGAAATGTCTCCGTTCTGACAATGATGGAGAGTATACCTCCAGAGAGTTCAGAGCATATTGTGCTCAATATGGAATCCGACATGAGAAGACAGTGCCTGGTACCCCACAGCACAATGGAGTCACTAAGCGAATGAATCGCACCATTGTTGAGAGGGTCAGATGCATGCTGAAGATGGCAAAGTTGCCAAAGTAGTTTTGGGGAGAAGCAGTTCGAACAACTTGCTATCTCATAAACAGGTCACCATCCGTTCCTTTGAAGTTTGAGATACCAGAAAGAGTATGGTCAAAGAAAAATGTGACGTACTCTCATCTGAGAGTGTTTGGATGCAAAGCATTGTGCATATCTCAAAGGAGCACAGAACCAAGTTGGATGACAAGGCGACCCCGTGCATTTTCCTTGGATGTGGAGATGAGGAATTTGAATTCAGATTGTGGGATCCGATAAAGAAGAGAATCGTCAGATGCAGAGATGTTGTGTTTTATGAAAGCCAAACATATGCAGATCTGGAAAATGACAAGGTGTCAGAGACAGTTGGCGAGTCCAGAGAATTCACTTCAGTTCCTTCACATGTGCAACCAAAAGCAGCAGATGAAGATGAACATAATGAAGAAGTCACTGAGTAAACCTCTTAACTGAATGACGGTGATGATGATGAGGTCATTTCTGATGCTCCTGAGCAGGGGGAGCAACATCATCACGGGGAGCCTGAAGCACCCTAGGTAAGAAGGTCTGATAGACAGCACCAACCTTCTAAAAGATACCCTTCTTCAGAGTACATCTTACTAACAGAAGAAGGAGAGCCAGAAACTTTTCAGGAGGCACAAGCTCATACCGATAAGGCAAAGTGACATATTGCAATGCAAGACGAGATGAAATCATTACAAGAGAATGGTACATACGAGCTAGTGGAGCTTCCTAAGGGCCGAAAGGCATTGAAGAACAAGTGGGTGTTCAAGCTGAAAAGAGATGGAAATGGAGAAGTCATGAAGCACAAAGCCCGACTGGTCGTGAAGGGTTTTGGACAGAAGCAAGGTATTGACTTTGAGGAAATATTCTCACCAGTAGTGAAGATGATTTCCATCCGAGCAGTGTTGAGTCTAGTGGCTGGCTTAGACCTTGAGCTTGAACAACTTGATGTGAAGACTGCATTCCTTCATGGTGATTTGGAGGAAGAGATCTATATGGTTCAACCAGAAGGCTTTGAAGTAAAAGGAAAAGAGCACAAGGTTTGCAAATTGAAGAAGAGTCTATATGGACTGAAACATGCTCCAAGACAATGGTACAAGAAGTTCGACTCGTTTATGACGAGTCATGGGTACCAGAGATTCAAGGTTGACCCGTGTGTTTACTTCAAAAGGTTTAGTAATGGAAATTTTCTAATCCTTCTGTTTTATGTAGATGATATGTTGGTTACAGGACATGATGCTCAAATGATTGTCATGCTGAAGAAGGAGTTGTCCAAGGCATTTGATATGAAGGACATGGGCCAAGCACGTCAGATATTGGGCATGCAGATTACTCGTGACAGGAAGGCCAAGAGACTTTGGTAGTCACAGAAGAAGCATGTTAAATGAGTGCTTGAGAGATTCAACATGAAAGGAGCAAAGACAGTAAGTTGTCCCCTTCCTAGCCATTTGAAATTGAGCAAGAAACTGTGTCCAACTACAGAGAAAGAAAAAAATGAGATGTCAAGTGTACCATACTCCTCAACTGTAGGAAGTTTGATGTATTCGATGGTTTGCATAAGGCCGGATATAGCTCATGCAGTTGGTGTGGTGAGTAGATTTCTTTCTAATCCCGGGAAGCAACATTGGGAGGCTGTGAAGTGGATCCTTGGATTCTTGAAAGGCACTTCCAAGTTGTGTTTGAGTTTTGGAAAGGGTGAGCCTGTGCTAGAAGGCTACACGGATGCAGATATGACTGAAGATCTGGATCATCGAAAATCCACTTCAGGTTATGTTTTCACTTTTGAAGGGGGAGCCGTGTCCTGCCAATCCAAGTTGTAGAAGTGCGTTGCTTTGTCAACTACAGAAGCAGAATACATTGCAGCTACTAAGGCTGGCAAGGAGCTATTGTGCTTGACTCGATTTCTCCTAGAGCTTGGTATGCAACAGGAAGAGATGGTGGTATTTTGTGATAGTTAGAGTGCCATAGATTTGAGCAAGAATGATGTGTATCATTCCAGAACTAAGCACATTGATGTGAGATTCCATTGGTTACGGGATGCTATTGCAAAGCAGAAAATGAAGCTGAAGAAAATCCACACGGATAAGAACCCGTCAGACATGCTGACGAAGACAGTTACTAAAGACAAGGTTGAGCTCTTTTGCCGGCTTGTCGGCATGGATACCAGATGATGATCTGAAGACAGGTGTGTCTTCCTCCTTGGGCTGGAGGGGGAGATTGTTGGGCCTTGTAAAAGGTCCAGCCCAAATGAAAAAAAAAACCTAGACTTTGGCTGCAACTCTTTTTTGGTCTAGAGGGCGTCGTGCCCAGATTCAGTTCTACTACTGAAGGATGTATCAAAAACACAAAAAGGGGTTGAGAGTGCGGCCGTTTCAACTTCTAGAGGGTGTAAGGCAGTTGCATCTTGCAGTGGCAGCTTGCATCTTTCAGTGGTAAAGCAATTCCAGTGGCAGAGTTTTGCAATTCCAGAGCAACAGGTTTTGATGAAATTGGGATTTTGGAGCGGGTAGTTTCCATTACTATTATCCCTACTGTATTCCATCTCTGTTTCTAGTTGTACCTATTTACTGGTATAGTGCATTTTGTCGGTGTGCGTCCCGTGGTTTTTTTACTTTCCAACTTGGGAGGGCTTTTCACGTTAAATCTTCTGTTTTTGTGATTGTAGTTGTTTTTATAATTTCCAACACAATAGCACCGTCTCTTGTTAGGTTCTCATTATTCCGCAAATAGTTGAAGAAAACCCAACAAACTATAGATGGATCAAAGAGACCTATGCTGGAAACAGATCTGAAATAAAAATGTATTACCAAGACATGCCTTTATATGTGGTTGGTGTTGAAGGGAGCATTGAAGACGAAGGCATGGTTGTATGAGAAGGGCATCATAGAGGACACATGCGAGCTATGCAAGGGGGAGGCTGAATCAGTGGATCATCTGGTGTTAAGGTGTGCATATACTGCTGAAGTAAGAAGGGCTGTTTATGATGATCTCAAGTTAACTTGCCGAAGCAGAACAATAGAGGAATGGAGAGGGAGGTATAGCAGAGTTACAGCAGGAAAAGCAGGGATGGCTGCTCGAAGAAGATGTATGCTTGCAGTTATGATGTATGAGATTTGACGTGAACTGGATGCTCGAGTCTTTTTGCAAGGTAGTTTGGTTCCTGGAGCAGTTTTTTGTGAAAGTGAAAACTTTAGCTAAATGAAAGTTAGATGATGTATAGGAATTGACCGATGGACAAACAATATATAGCTAAAAGTCACTCGGATATATATTTTTTATCAGAACAGTTAAAAATCACTGAGAGATATATATTTTATCATAAAAGATATATAAAAAGCTAATTCTTCCCTGCATAAAAAAAGAAAAAGAAAAAAAAAACAGATTTTTTTCCATTTGACCATATTCCGATTTGGATAAACTCATCGAGTTTTGAGTTAATTGTGATACTTACAGTCAGATGTCAAACCCAGGGCTCAAGGTTTGAAAGGGGACCGACTGGTGCACAATTACATAGTTGCACACCCAACGGCGAAACCCCAACGATGCACCGTCTCGCCGCCATCTCCACTACACCAACCCCTCCCCTCCTCACCCCTACTCGCACCCACCACCACCGATTCATCCCCTTCACCAGCCCTCTCCGCCCCCTCAAACCCCTCCGCCTTCACCGCCTCATCGTCCACTCCACCAACAACGACGCCGATGCGATCCCCAAACAGACGAGCACCAAGAACAAGGCCAAAAGGTTGTGTGTTCTCTAATGATGATGATGATGGCGGTGGTGGTGATGGGCAGAAATTGAATCTGGATTGGGCACGGTTACTCCTCGACCCGGACCCGGATAACATCTTGGCTGTCGGGTCTGCTGTCGTGGGCCAGCGTTCAGGTTCTCTGGCAGCTGTTGGTGGTGTCCGTGGCGATTGTGGTGGCCGCGTTGAAGTATTCGTTTGTCGCCGGGCTTTTGTTGTTTATATTAATCACTCTTCTTTGAATTATGCTTTTTAGGGTTTTGGTTGATAAGTGGAGGGTTCATTGAGATTGTGGTGGTTGGGTTAAGGTTGTATAGATTGATTGAGGGCTGTGCACATTGCGATCGCTTTATGAATTTGTTATTGTAATGTTTGATTTTTTGGCACGGGTTTTGATTTGAATGAAGTGTGGGTGATTGGGATTAAGGTTTGATGTGGGATATGCTGGTTTGGTTACTAGTTGCGTAGATTGGTTATTGATTGACTGTGTTGCGATTTTATAGTAAATTTGTGGAGATAATGTCGTGCTTTCGAGATGGGTTTCTGAATTCTGATGCGATGACCATGGTTAAACAATGTCGACTTGCATGCTTTGCAAGGGGTGTTCATTATTAAACAGAAACGATGTTATGATAATGATGGTTGGTTATGCAGCTAGAGAACTTAGGTTTAATTTGTCAGATCATATCTTATCATTGGCTTATGGTGATCACTGTGGCATTTTCAGCTACTTGGTGATCATGAGAATGTCTTTCCGACTTGATTATTTTCAAGCGTGTAATTTTGCTTTTCGCTTGAGATGCCAAATTTTTTGGTGCCTTGCTTTTCAGTGGACGACTAAATTCTCGGGCGTTATGTTGGCAAAGGTACTTCCTGTTCTATTATAATTGTATGTTAGTATTTAGCTCTGCAAATCAGCCTAAGTCTTTACGTCATTGTCTTACTCCTGGTCCATTTCTATGGAGGAATATAGTTCGTGGTATTCTAATTTGTTCCTGCACTAGGCCTTTGAATGAAGTTGTGCCTTGAATTCCTGTGGCTATTAGAAATTATGGAATACGATTGCATCAATGTTCATAATTCTTGTATGTATGCCAAAGCGAGAGCATATTTGTAATAGCAATCTGTTACTAACTATGGGACAGGTCTGACTGTCTCTCTCCTTGCTGCTTTAGTTTAGGCTAACTATTAAGCTGTGATCTGATGATCATAAATGTGCTTTAGCCTGCAGGTACGTATACCACTCTGTCAAATGACTCAAATGCGATGTAGCCAATTAAGCCAAGTGAAGCAAAACTGTGTTCTGCTCATTTATTATTGATACAAAGATATTATTCTTATTTTTCTGTTACTGTCAAACTAGCATTGATTTGACTCGTTGGCTTGAGGAGGTAAAATTGCTTTATGGATTAGACCTCCTTGATTATGTAATCTTGATATATTTAGAAGGAAAGGGAACTCAATGCTGGAGGGACAGTTCTGATTGGGAGCCACAGGGCATTCAATGAAGTTCGATCCGGTTGTGTCGACGCAAATGTATATCTGGTATAGCTGGCTGTTCCCATTGTCGTCTGTGTTACATTGGACATAAGCATCATATCCAGTTCCTTGCTTGATCGCAGCCAAAACATCAGATAAGTTGTAGAAGCTGCCGTTCGGTGTAATCCCTGCAGTTCATACATTTGCATGAATGGTCGTATTCCTATGAACTCGAAGCACATTGGAAGGAAATTTTGAGAAGACTCCGTTGATTCCTGATGTTAAAGTTTCTATTGATTATCGACATGAATCTCATGCCTCTATGGTATGAATTTTCTCCTTCGATTGTATTCTTTACATTCCTGCATTAATAAAGTTAAGATGCTGCTTTTAACATCGCTTCCTTTATCGACTTTTGCTGCATGGAAAATACTATAGTTGAAATTCATCTGGTGGTTTCTTTGAAATTCATCAACTTTTACCGTTATATAGTATTCATTTCGTTCTATTTAAATTACAACATTGTCCTATGACAATACTAAATTATTCATATTACGAATGGTTCTCGGGACGATCAAATATCGTTTTATATAAAATTATTATAAAATAATAATAATAATTTAAGTCATGTAATACAATCTTGGATCAATATTATAATTTTCTTACATCGTTAAAATAAAAATAATAATTTCAAAATACGTATTGAATGATATAATGATGATGTAATATTATAATTTAAATTAGACGGGAGAAATAATTTATATTGCATGGAGTATATCGTTTCAATTTGGAAGAAATTTTATGAGGATTATATCATCTCAATACTGAGTAGTTGCTTTCAAGCCCATGTAGTGTCAAGTGTGCTCAAGGCAGCAGTCTAATAAAGCGTGAAAAGCCGACAGATCAAGTAATTGGGTTAGGTTCCTTCTTGATTGGACTGCCCTATCAGTCAGCCCGAAACTTTTGTGTCACGTATTACGTGCCAAGTATGCATCAATTTCTATCATCGACATGGGGAGGTGTTGAGGGGAACCAATCCCCCAACTCGTTTGAACCAATAGGCATTGGTCATATGTCCAAGTTTTAATGGTTCAAATTGGTGCCTTGGACAATATCTAAGTCACATTCTTATGATCTAAACCAAACTCATATTTTATGCAGAAAACAATATAAGCATGTTCGTTCCTTACTTTAAAAGTTGTCACAATTCGATTCCTTCTGCTGTTAGAACACAGTGAATTGTCTAATTTAATGATCCATATAGAATTTCCCAACGGTCCAAACATGCTCTGCTTAAGTGCTTTGCAACGCAAACAATTTTGCGGCTTTTCTTGTTTCCATTTCCAGTTCAACTGTGCTTCGCTCTTCGAGGCCCAAAATTTCGCGGCGATTGATTGTTCTTCCCTTTCTCTCTCTTCAAATTTGGCAAGGAGACGCGAAATCCCTCATTTAATCAATTGGTAAAAATCCAATCAATTCTCTCTCTAGCAATTACTCTCAATTTCTTCTACATTAATTTTGGGGAAGTTTTTGGTTGACTCGAATCCGTCCCTGAATCCTCTGATCCGCTGTTGCCCAACAGCGCGATCCAGGATTACAAGGGACCCATTTGAAGGAAAACGATCAAAACCTTGATTTGATCATCTGGGTTCGTTTTTGACAACGAAATTTGATGTGGGTTTGGCGTGATTGCGCTTGGATGGGACAAAAATGAGGTTAATTGATGGTGTTTTGGACTAATTTTTTTGAAATTGGATTAGGGTTTGGGGTCAAGATGATCCTGGGTAGGTGATAGGGGGAATCTTGTTGGTGGGGTTGGGGCAGCAAGCTCATGGGTGAGCACCTGGTGTTGTGCGTGGATCGTTTGGGGAGGCGGTCGAATGTTGAGGTTGGATCAGAGGATGTGATTACGCTGCCGATTGGGGGCGGCGAGAGGCCGAGCTCGGTGGTGGAGGAGAGGGATGTTGATATGGATGTGGGTTGTGGGGAGGATGTTCCTCTGATTCAGATGGCGGAGTGTAGAATTTGCCAGGAGGAGGATGGGATTGGTGATCTTGAAGTTCCTTGTGCTTGTAGTGGAAGCGTCAAGGTAGATTTTATTGTGTTACCCTTCTGTGTGGTGTCATTTTGTCTTGGAAACCAACTAAGAGAGAAATACTGCATTAGGATGTATTGCTTGTGGTGTAGGAGCTTTAAAAATGATATTGTGATTGTGGTTAGGCCGAAGTTATAGGAGCATACTCTACTTCTTGTTGGTTTTTTCTTTTGGTCATGAATGGTGCATCTGTCGATTTGTTACTTTATGAGAGATTATATTTGTTAGCATGGAAATACAACTTCTATGGTTTGTGGCCACAGACCACCAATCTGACTCGGGAGATGGTGCTGTAGAAGCATAGTTGCCTGGGAAAGAGCTTGTACTGAAGTGCCTAGTAGAAAGCTGAGAAATCAGAATGTGTCAATACCACCTGTGTACATGATGGGAGAATTAGAAATTTCAGTGTGAGGTTTACTATTTTTTCTTTCTTTGTTTTACCTTTGAGTCAGATATACCAATGTTGTTTTTAAAAATAAAATTTTTTTTTTTTTTGATCCAAAGGGTTATGCAAGAGTAATAGTTCTTATATCGGAGTTCACATGGCATCCTTTGTTATAAGGCTTTTGTCCACCTGAAATATAAGGTTCATTTTTTGTGCTTTCCTGATTTATGAGTAGTAATGACACCACCTACTTGTACAGACCATTGGATTACCAGAGGAGTTCTGTTGGTGGCATGGTGCTCTTTTGGAGATGTATTTTATTAGGATTTGGAGTTGTCTTCTGTTTACATTCTGTATAATTCAGTCATTATACTATTTTGATGGTGCAGCACTGAGTATGTCAGTCAGGCTGATGAAAACATTTAATCAATTCCGTTCTTCGAGTTTCATTGATCTGAAGTTGATCTTCATATTCTTGAGGCATTGTGATTTGTGCAGTATGCTCACAGAAAGTGTGTCCAACGTTGGTGCAATGAGAAAGGGGACATAATTTGTGAGATTTGTCATCAGGTATGTTGAGATACCTCATATGGTATCCTGTTTTGCAACCTTTTGTGCTCCATGAAAACTTTGTAAATTTACCACATGAGCATCCTACATAATTGTTATTGGCTTTTTGCTGGGGTCGTGAGTTACAATGAAATTGGGTCTAGTCTATCCTGGCTCTTCCATGGATATTAAAAGAAGCCCCGAAGCAAAGCTATAAATTAGGACTTCATAGTAGAATATCTTAACGATTCCCTAAATTTGCTTTTAACCCCTTGTCTTGATCCAATATATCTGTACTCTTTGATTATGGTGCTTTGAGTTTGGTTTCTCCTATATATATATGGAGTTAGAAGTAACCACTGCTACCCATTGACTTTCTTATCTCTGATTTTTACTCTATGCTCATAGGTACATGCTTTTTGATTTTCTTGTTTGGCAACATGTCATCCTAACCAACAGCATTTTCTATTGTCTTTACTCTTTAGAGTGCCTTGGAGATTATCCATCTCTGTTACGACTTCGTTCTTTGTTTGGCTCTTCGTATTTGCTTCATCTGTACTAATAGTGTCTGATGAGCATGCTTGACCGTGCAAATAGATCCTCTTTTCACATTATCTATAGTTTTGAGAGCTAGTTCTTAGTTCTTACAAGCTTAATGAACTCTGAATCTGCTATTTTCTGATCTTGTATTCTACCATCGCGAAATTGATGTTTGTGTGATCTTTCAGGCTTATCAGCCTGGCTACACAGCCCCTCCTCAACTTCCTCCCTCCGAAGACACTATTATTGACTTTGGGTAATAATCTAGTTTGTTGATTGATTTCCATTTCTTTTGAAAATGCCTATGTGTTTGCTTTCTGCAAGTGTGAGTTCATTTAATCAATACTGTCTTTGTTGTTTGTGGTTTGATTTTTGTTTTGCAGTGGATGGACCATCGCTGGTACTCCTCTGGAGCTGCATGATCCTCGACTTTTGGCGATTGCTGAGGCAGAACGACAATTTTTGGAGGCCGAGTATGAGGATTATGCTGCTTCTAATGCCAGTGGAGCTGCATTTTTCCGCTCAGCTGCTCTCATAGTAAGTACGTAGGTTAGAAAAAAAGTGAAAAATTATTCTATTATAAGTTGATCTCTTTATCTTTCCTTTTCAAGTACCACTCTGAACCCATAACTTTTGTCGGTGCGGTCGAACTGATTTTGCACTTATTTGCTGCAGTTTGATGCCTCGAGAATAAGTAACACGGTTTTCTTTCGTTCCTTTCTTGCAGTTGATGGCCCTTCTCCTCTTGAGACATTTGTTAACTATTCCTGATGCCAATGAAGATGATGATGCTTCAACCCTTTTCTCTGTAAGTATCAATTATATTAACGTTCATCCTTTCCCTTGGACGGCTTTCCATTACAAAATTTTGTAGGTTTTTTTTTCTTGACTACTAGTTTTAGCAGCTTTTTGTGTTGCGGGCTGCTGGGTTTCTTCTTCCCTGCTATATTATGGCCTGGGCGATCAGCATCTTGCAGCGCAGGAGGCAAAGACAGGTTAAACTTTGTAATATTTCTGCTCAGCCTTTCGCTGCACTGAGTTCAACCTGTGGCAACTCCTGGGGAAATGTATCAACGCCAAAAGTTTTGGCATGAGCTTGAAATCAGAATAGAAAAACAATCTGATGTTGTGAAACATACCCTGGTTGTGTCTATACACTAGTCTGTGAGGATGCAGATAATACTTGTAAATCAGGCCTAGCTGTGGTAGTTGTGAACTTTAGCAGGAAGTCTTGATTTTGGGCTGACTTTTGTGACAGGATAAGTGGTATTTGCATTTGAGGCTTTGACCAACATTTTTCTGTCACTTCTTGTGGTTATCACTTGTCAGTTTAAAAGGATGCTTTCATAGATCTGAAAAGCAAGCTAAAATTATAAGCGACTGGCATTGTTGGGAAAGAATGTTATCTGATCCTCATCTTACTCGTCACTGTGCTTTAATGAATTTAGCAGCATTGTTTATATCAATTCATATATTTCCTTTGTATCTTTTGTTGTGTGGTTACATTTGGTCAGCGATAGTACTGATTCTACTCTATGTCGATCCATGCACATGACTCTGGGAATTTTTCTCCCGGAAAAAACTAACTTGGTTTCGTATATTGCTGGTAACAGGAGGCAGCAGCATTGGCGGCGGCACAGGTAGCGTTTGTACTCCAATCAGGACTGCGGCATAGGGGTTTGCACTTTTCTGTAGCTCCTCGGGCTCCTGCTGCAGTATTCCCCATCCCCCCAGAAACTGTTTGACGCGCTTACTCTACCAATGTACCATCACTTATTCATCATATGTGAGGAGAAAGAAACTGAGACAATAGATGAACATGCTCTCCATCATTAGTTCAGGATCAGTTCGTGATTGCTGTATGCAAGATAATTTTTTATATGGACACACTTGTTGTAACTTCTGAGTGAAGGTATCCAGCAATCCTTATGCTTCAGCATGATGAATGTGAATGTGGACCCTTGTCTTGTGAACTTCCGTGAGCCTGGCCCCGTGGAGAAGACATACAACATGCCTTGCTTCTAAAGTGGTTGCGATCGCCATACTCGGTGGCGGGAACAAGATATTCCTATGGAGTCTGGAACACGATGGAGAAGTTCTACAGGTGAAGTTTGTGCATGTTGTCATTGTTGTCGATGCTTCCTCGAAAAAATCTTTGCTAAGTCGGATTCTGAATGTGTATCATTGTGGTGCACATCAACAATAACAACAATCCAGTTAATCTCGAGGGTCTGAGGAGGATGTGTTGCACTCCAATTAGAGTTAAAACGGACAAGATGGACTTCCTTGATTATTGTGGTACATATATGTAGTTTGGGTGTGGGTTCTCTTTATTTAACCGAGCAGGACGAACAATGAAGAACGGAGGATGGTTGGAATCCCTCTATTACGAAAGAGCTTCGTCTTGATCTTGTTTTGAACTATGGTCAGTACATAATAAGATATTGTTTGCACATTACACATTAGAACATTGACATATATTATTGTAGAGTATGTAAAAAAGTATTATTGTAAAAAATAATATAGGGTATATGAATGAGAAAAATAATGATATGATGTTAAAAATATGTATTGAAATTTAAGCACAAATTGTAAAAATGAGAATTAATTCTTAGTAAAATTGTAAATGTAGAGTATTATTATATCATTTCGTTATTTTTATAAATAAAATAAGATATAATGTGGTGTATTGAATAATTAAAAAAGTGAGATAAAATTTTAGTGTATAATTCTAGTTTGATTATTATACGTATCTACAGTATCTTGAACGATAAACTTAACAAAATCAACTTCGTTTCATAATATATGCGACATTTGTTTATTTTAATAGTTATAAAATATATACAACATATCATATTTAATAATTATATATATATATAAATCAAAACAATTATTTATTATAATATATTCATTATTTTCATCCCAATTCAATCCACGTATAAATTCCTATATCAAATTAAATTATTATTTATATTTTAAAATAAAAAATCAAAAATGAGTGGGTCCTTTTTTTAATAGGATGCTCTTAGAAAAAGAAAAAAGGTGCCGCTTTCCGATATCTTGCGTGATAGCTGTATAATTTGGTAAACAAAGACCAAAGAAAAGTTGGATTGTATGGACCATGCAAATCATGATACAGTAGTAGTAGTAGCAGATTATAGACCACATTAAAATCAAGCCTAATCTTGTTGGAGGTTGGGAACCCTGATTACTCATCATCACATACGTCCATATCATAAGGTTTGACCAAATTTCCTTGTGACATCCCTCCTCGCGTTTTTCTTTTCCACCTAGATTAGTTAGTATATTTTTGTTTTAAAAATAAATATAATATTTTATTTAATATATATTTTGAAGCGTTTCGTTATTTATCTTAACGACTTAATAAAATTATTTTATTGATTCGGGATTGAAGTATATAATTTTAACTATAATTAGTATTTCACAAAAGATGATATTTGATCATCCGCGACGCAAGTTAAAATTTAACTCCACAAATTCTGAAGTCTAAATGTGTTTATTTATTTTGAAACGAAAGGGATAAAAATTACGTAATATAGTGACATTTGTGTTATATTTTGATTTAAATGGTTGTCCGAATATGCCATGTTAATCATCAAATAGATTACGATCATCAAAAGGAAAAATAACCTTACCCATGTTAGTTGTCGAATCTTTTGATTCACACGGATCATAATCATCGATCTTGACCTATTGAAACCGGAAAACGGAACATACAATTCTTGCACGATGTACGAGGCGATAAGCATAACAAAAACTTCATGCCATATATGGCTCTGATATATATGTGATATATCCTGAATTTCTGATCGATAAGAAATTAATGGGTGTCATGTCGCTAAATCAAAGATTGGTACTTTTACTTAATAACATGATCTGTTTCACACCGGTTGATAAAAAATTATTTCCTCTATTTTATATTAATTATAATTTTTGTCTACTTAATCATAAAATTGATCGGACAATGAATGAGTCGAAAGATGATCAAATAATATGTTTTATAAAATTATCGTAAAATATCAAATATAATTTAAGTTAAATTTTAAAATCTTGAGTAAAAAAAATTCATAATTAGTATTTCTTCAATCCTAAAATTGATGCAACATTTTAATCTGATATGCACGTCGATGTAAAATATGACTCGCATACAATGACAATAAATCGTCATTTTTTATAAGTTTATGATAAAATATCAATAATTATATAAGTTACGTATTTCAACCTAATATATATGATATAGAAACAAAACTTATATTTTTACGTATATAATAATATAAAATAGATAAATATTACAAAAATTATGGGACAAAAATAATATTAAAAAATTTAACATCGAAAATTTAATAAATAATATATTTATTATATAATATTATAATTAATATATGATTGAAAAAACATCCGAGATTTGGAAAAAAATATATCTTAAGCAATGTACTCATGTGTCGCACGCGGGTGCTTGTCAAGAGATATGACATAACAAGATTCTTTACACTTCCGACGAAATGACTGTAACTATCAACTTTATAGTATAATTATGCTACTTTCGGCACGATTAGTGTCAAACCAATATCATTTGAATAAAAAATTATGTTAAGCTAGTATTGTATTCTAATTATGACGGACGTTCCAAGATTGTAAAAGATCGCATCACGTGCGTCCTATCACCTATGCTCTTCATTCCATTTTGCCATTAGTTTTAAATACTAAAGTTGAACCACCGGTGGGCCCGTGGTAATGTGGGCCTGGCCCAATTGCTCTGTACGGGGCCCAGAAAGGACACGAAAGGCAAGAAAAGTAGCTATAGAAAAGGGAAAGGGAAAGCAGTGTTATGAACAAACAATGTTGTTTACAAACGTTGTGTGCTATAGTTGGCTACAGCGGTTAATTTGATTATATATATATATATATATATATAGTAATGATTTTAAGACACTTTTTCATGGACGAAATACTTCGCTTGATCTAATTATTCGCATAACGAAGTTGACTAATCATTAGTTAGAAAAATTTAATAATTAAAGTATGGTACATAATGTTCGAGAGATCATACTATTTCATTACGAAATGAAAGATCTGCATGATACGTTACACTATTGAGATGGACACCTACCCTGGCCAAGGGACACATTTGTTGTCTCCTCAACGACCCAAAGCACACTGAAATTCACTCTTCGTGACACAAACCAGTTACTGTACAAAATGGGCCTCTGTTTTTTTTATGTTTTTCTCCACAGCGAAGTGTTCATTGTATTTTCCACCGCCAAGCAAATAGTCCCTCTCGACATAGACATCAGAGAGACGAAAACACAGACCAATTTAAGAAGAGGATTACTGATCGGACTCTTTTATGAAGTTGTGATTGATGAATTCACTAAAGCATCATCGATGTGGGCAAGCCTTAACGTTAACGGACAAAGATCGATTTTTGTCTTTTAATTCACAGATTTTCTATAGATCCATTCGAATATCAGGTCGTACGAATACTCACGATTATGAGATAAAGTTATGAATTCACTGAAGTGTTGTTGCACTCCCATCCTGTTCAGGAAACTTTATTTATATTAAAGTTCGAAAAATAAATACATTCCTATAAACAGATTTTGTGCAACTCATCCCATTATCAATTGGAGATAAAACCCAAGAGGTTTAATAGTCTCTGTAGAGATGCATCGACAATGACCATGACCGTGTATGTTTGCCGATGCAAACTCTGAGTCGTTCTACAAAATGATCAAACATTATATTTTATAAGGTTATCGTAAAAAAATAATGATATTTTTTCAATCATAGGTCTGTGACACAATTTTGTTATATCCTGAATAAAATCAAAATCCAATGAAATGTACTTATGTTCAGTGGGGGAACCAAGATACGAAGTGAAAAAGATACAAACTTCATTTAAATAACTTTTAAAAATTTATATCGATCGGCATGTATCGAAAAGAACTTTACTATTTTTTTGACCATTGAAAAAGAACTTTACTATTTATCTCTATTTCTAATATGAATGTCTTCATAAAAGTAAACTAAGATTGGAAAAAAAAAACCAACATAATATTTATGTCTAATATTAAAAAACCTAGGGTTATTATTTTTTAAATGAATTAGCTATATTAAGTTTTTATGAATTAAAAAGTGGACGCTAGTGACAATCAAAGCCAAGTCCTACGCCAACTAAGCTGCCTGTGTTCATCAACAAGTGCAATCACTTTAATTTATATATATACTGATATACATAAATCAAGAAATCAAGGGGTCTAGTGTCCCTGCATATATTAAATACTTATTTTATTTTAATTTATTCAAAATATTTTCATCCGTTAGAAAATTTTATCTTTGTTAAATTTAATAGATAATGATATTTTTGTTTTTATAAATATAAAAAAAAGGAGAAAAAGAAAAAAGAAATGATGATAGGATGAGTTGAAATAATATAAAATAAGGATGTTTTAATAGTCTATTTGCCCCAAAATGATCATAATATTTTGATTTGATATGTATATTAATATAAAATTTGACACGCATTCAACGACGATTAAAAATATTTTTTTATAAATTTATTGTAAAACATCAATGATGATGTAAGTTACGTAATTTAACATTATATATATTACGGGACGATCAGACGTGATTTGATATTAAAACGAGACTTATACTCATATATATAGAATAATATAACATATACAAATATATATTTTAATTATTATGGAACGGAGAAAGTAGTTTGTGTGAAAAAGATTTTGAAATAATTTTTTTATTTATTTTACAGAGTTTAAAATAAAAAAAATATTATGATTAATTTAAAATGGAGATAATAATACATAACGAGCGAAATACATAATCTATGATAGTGTAGTTATTTATTATCATAGTTTAATACTCTCTACGTCTCATATTAATCGTAACGTATTCTTATATGGTTAATCTTAAAAAAATTATAATCTTTTCTTTTTCGTAAATTTTTAATATAAAAAAATATGAAATCAATCTCAGAAATTTTACAATAACTTCATTATCATAAAAAAAATATTTATCAAAATCTATATAAATTAAACACTCAAATAAAATTTTATATTAAATCAAAATATTTGAATAAATATTGACGGGAGGAGAACGAAGGGAGCATATGAGAACCAAGCACCATGTATGATGGTGTTACCTCTACTGTTACCTTGCTCCTCATTGTGAACACATAAATAAATCTCATCGTCTTCACCCCTCCCATCACATTAATCCACACCAAATAATTTCCCTGACCTTTCCATCATCATCATCATCATCATCATCTTCATCAACTTCCCTCATCCCAAACACCCACACAAACCCAAAAATCCATTCACCCCATTTCCCAACACATGTCCTCCTCCACCTCTCTCTCCCTCTCCTTCGACCCCTTCCCTTTACCCCAACAACCACCCCTCCCCACCACGACCACCACCACCACCACCACCATGAGCGGCGACTCTGACACGGGCACCAGCACCCCACCACGCCAACCCCCCACCGGCTTCCTCCCCTTCGCCAACGGCTCCCTCAAACGCCAGTACCCCACATCATCGTCAGCACCACCACCAGATCATCAATCCTCATCTCTGGTAACATACAAGGAGTGTATGCGGAACCACGCCGCCAGCATCGGCGGGCACGCCCTCGACGGCTGCTGCGAGTTCATGCCGTCTCCAACATCCACTCCATCTGTCCCGACTTCTCTAAGATGCGCCGCGTGTGGGTGCCACCGCAACTTCCACCGCCGTGACCCCGACGACCCTCTCCCCATCCAACACCACCCCATATCATCCTCCGCCGCCCCACCTCTTCCTCTGATTCCCCGTCTCCCTCCTCCTCCAAGAAAGCACGGGGATCATAACTCCTCCTCCGCTCCCCACATGCTCCTTGCTCTCAGCAGGGAGCATGCGGGAACAGGGACGGGGACGATGATGACGAAGAGGTCGAGGACGAAGTTCACGAGGGAGCAGAAGGAGAGGATGCGGGAGTTCTCGGAGAAGATCGGGTGGAGGATGCTGAGGACCCATGACGACATCATTAGGGAGTTCTGCGACCAGATCGGGGTCGGACGAGGGGTTCTCAAGGTCTGGATGCATAATCATAAACACAACGCTGCGTTCGGTAACAAAAAAGACGGATCGAACGAGACGTCGATGGATAAGAGCGACATTGGGAGTAAGGAGGATGATGATCGTAGTGTTAGGGATTGTAAGGTGGAAGGTAATAATGCTGATCGTCGCAGTCAGTTCTATACTAATGGACATTAGACGAGTATTCTTGGTCGATTAAGTATTGGGAGCGAAGAGTTTAGACTGATTGGCGATCGAGGAACTGAATCACTGACGAGTTGATGGATGATAATTTAGGGATGATGAGTATCGGTTAATCAAAGGTTTGTATATTCTCATTATGATTTCTCTGCGGCTTTTACTAACACTATATGATCATTAGATGTTGTTTTTTGTTGTTGTTAATTTAATTGTTTTGAGAAAGTGATTATGTTATGGGAATGAAGGGAACAACATAAAGTAAAAAGGGGGATGGGCACACAACACACAAGATAACGTGCACATGATTCTCGTCTTGATCTTCTGACAATGTTGTTTCGATTCCCATTTACTCTTTCTCGGATGCTGTTAGGGGCAGATTGGTCATTTTGGGGTTGGTCTGGCTCATCAGCCATCACATGGTAATCATCAATTTTTTCTGGGCCGGAGTAATTATATTAGTGTGTGGTGGTGGTGTAGTAGTTGTTGTCTTCTATGAGGTGAAGGTACTCGATCGTAATTGTGGGCAAGCAAAGCATGTGCTCGTCGTGTGTAGGGGACCTCATCTCATGATCTCGTGGATTTCCCAGTTTTTCTGTTTTTTACCGCAGTGAAATCGGATGAAAATGAACATTGATTGTATATATATCTTGTTGCAGTTCTAAATCTGCAGTAGTTTCTATTATATAACAATTGTTGTACTTGAAATTACAACAATCTACATTTCTTGCACCAAGTATATTATGCAAATTGTCGCTTACATGTGTATTAAATCGGTTGACAAAATAGTAAAGGAACAATCCACATAATTTGTTTGGCGGGTAAGATTTGCACAATACTATATATCCAAATTAACATTGTCATATGGTTTACATTTTTACGAGTAGAAACCTATTTTATTATGGAGAAATTGTTTCATGAGGTTTAGTGTTAAAAGATATACTCTATAATGAGTATAGATTTTTTTGAAAAATGGATTCTTTGACGCGTTGGGATCCCTGACCTCATGATAGAACACAATGTTGTTGACCATATTTGGACTATATAATTTAATTTGTTTTTAACTGAGATTTTTAATCTTTAATTATTCAATTTTTCATCCGATAGTTCTGATCAAATATTATAATTTATTAATAAAATTTATTCACTCTGTTCTATAATATAAATAACACTTGTCTATTTGAACCGTTTCAAAATATATACAAAATATCATATTTATTAATTTTTTCACATAAAAAAATATCAAAACAATATCATTTATTATAATGTATTCAGTAATTTTTCTCACCGTAAATCTCACTATCATAAAAATATATATTATTTTTTAATCAAATTTTATAAAAATTCAACAAACACATAAATCTGTGACGTACCGAGTGAAACCATTTTCTATATTTGGGAACGGAGGGAGCATTTGTTAGTCCATATATTTTTAGATAAATCTGAAAGGAAAAGAATTAATTCAAATATCTATTAAATCTATGATTTATATCAAATATCAATTTTAATTATTTTTTTATAAAATATTTCACAAATAAGATGATTCATATCTTTAACAAATAAAAAAACAAGAAATGATAGTACTAATCTATCACTACTATATACATTTAAAAAATTATATAATATAAATTTACATATATATATATATATATATATATATATATGTATGTATGTATATTTTCTCGTGTATACGGACT